>BMAU01000654.1:30000-212929 GCA_019973935.1 Trichonephila clavipes | reverse complement strand
CATGTATTGTTTTTTAGTGGTGTAGGGCCTCGAAACCCGTGACAAAGCAAGCCACGGTCCGATACCTATACCACTTCCCCGGCTACCAGCTGGCCACTCTACACAAGAGGCAATGCCGTCCTTAGTTATGCCTCTATTTTTAATAACAATATAATTAATTCATAGTAAGCTAAGTTTCCTCTATTTCAAGATTTTTCGCAATCTTCTCGCATCTACAATAGACTGATACTTTGTCCTTCCCCTCCACTGCCCTTTGCAGAGTTTTTTTTTTTAAAATAATATTGAAATGTGTATTTTCTTGTTCATATTATTATTCTTTTATATCATTTACTTTCCATCTAGGTCAGCGATACTTCAACATGTGGCCCGTGGCATGTGGCCTATCGAGCCTTTTAAGTGGCATGGTCATGGCCCATTGTTCTGAGAAGTTTACTTATCATAAGAACATAGGTATTACAAATTTGGTGGAAATTCTTTGTCAAGAAATCAAATATATCAATTTTGCTTTTTGCTGTAGGGGTCAAAACGGGTACGAATTGATATTATTTTTCTATTTGGAACGGTTACGGTTGGGTGATGCCATCGTGACAACAGTGGCGTAGTGAATATTCTATGCATGGAACTAATTTTAACTATCTTTCATATTATGCAAGTGAAAATTTTTCGAAGAAAATATATAATTTCAAGACGATTGGGAGGTTGACTATTTTGTAGTGATAAACAAACATGCATCGTTAATTGTTTGATTTGGCATGAAAGTGATGATGTATTTAAGAAAAGCCAATAAACGGGAATCATTCAATGACACTTTTTTACGAAAGATCTTTTTCAAGAGCGATAAATAGAATTTCTTGAATAATGTTTGCAAAACAGCAACAATTTTTGTCAGTGGCAATATTACAGCGGTAACAAAGACATATAAAATCTGTTACATTACTGGTAATTATAATTATGAAACCGTTTACTGAGAGATGCAGAAATTAGGTGAAGAAATGATGTATCAGATTACATTCGGAACCGTGATTTTGATAAAAAGCGTATAAAATGAATAATACTTATGATATTTAGTGTCAGCTAAAATTAGAAAATGTATATAAAATTGGTTTTAAGAATAGTATTAGAATAAAAAATTATTTAAGTACAATATTTTTACAAAAAATGAACATAGAATCACCAATTTTCAAAATATTCTCCTTTTGTGAAAAATGCTTCTATTATAATAATATTTTACCTGTATATAGCTCAGACCTCTCTAAAGAGACTCAACTAGAATTTTTAAAATATGTAACTTAGAAGTGGGTTTATTCATATTTTGTGACAACAGAGGGGAGCAATTTTAATAAAAACGCCAATAATTATTTCAATTCGTGGTAACTCTGAAAATAATGTGAATTTTTGAAAAAAAAATTCTGGTTGGGCCCTCTGAAGAAGTCTGAGTTATATATATAGGCAAAATATTATTATAATAGAACCATTTTCCACAAAAGGAGAACATTTTGAAAAAAGGTTATTCTAAGTTAATTTTTTCCCGAAATATTGTATTTAAATAATTTTTTTGTGAAAATGTCATTAAAACAATTTTATACATGTATTCTAATCTAAGTGACACTAAATATTATGAAAATTATCCATTTATGCGTTGTTTTAAAATCACAGTTCCGAACGTAGTCGGATATTTTAAAGGCTTCTAATGTAGTGTTAGTGGCAAAAATAAATAAAAAATAATAATTAAAAAAAGCAAAACAGTTAAAATATTTTGATCATTTTTCCACGTTTTAAATTTCAAATGTTATCTTGACCTTAAAGCATCCCCCCGTCCCCCATTTACACTAATGTTGCGGCCCGCGTGAAATAGTTGAAATATGTATGCGGCCTAGCAGAAAAGAAGTTTGAGTACCCCTGATCTAGGAGGACCATTTTGTAGCTCTAAGCCCTCTGGTGGGTAAGTTTGGTAGCGAGGGATTCCCCAAAGACGTTTTGTAGCGTAGCGTTACGCGTTTTTCCTTCCTTATAACGTTAGTAAGTACTCACAAGCAGATACGAAATGTGTATTGCATAAATTATAAAACTTAAATTAGGGATAAAAAAAGAAACCCAGTGGTGCAATTAAATGCAAACAAGGCCAAGAAAGAGAAGGTTTTATCCAAAAAAATTGTAGCTTTGTATATTTAAAATATTCACATATTTTTACTTGATAAAATTCAACCAAAACAGGGCCTACAATTTTTTTAAGCACCAAGGCCTTTAAATACCTAGCTACGCCACTGCCAAAATCATTGTCTTTTATATGATGCTCAAAACTGTGACTGTCGACAGACGTAATACTAGCCCCTTGCTTCGATGAATTTACTGAGTCTCGATCTGACACCGTCGATCAGGTGGCATCAGAAGCACCGGCAACAGATAACAGTAAGTAAAAACTATTTTTGCACAAATTTTAATATATATCGATAAAAAAATGCATTAACTAGTTTTCAGCTAATAATTTAGAATTACGTGAAACTAATCTTATAGCACACATTAAAGGGTGGGTTCCACGGGTATGGCCACTCCTCACCCTTGATTTTTTTTGATTGATTATAATCCTGCGTATGTAGTACATAAAACTTAATTAAGTATTTGTTATTAACCATTTATTTCATTAATTAATGTCAATTGTTTATTCAGTAATTTATTTCTTTACTGTTTTTTTGGTCTCGACAATCGACAAAATCAAAAGAATACGATTGCAGGGTATAAGGGTATAATACGAAAATGGTAGACTTTCAGCCTTTGCCCCCTTATCCTTGAAAAATGCATGTGTGCGCAAACGAACTAATCTACTTTTTCTACATACTTACACATTTTCAATTTGAATTGAACTTTGAAAAAATGTTGTGTCTTTTTTAGAAATAACAGTCTGATGCATTCACCACACATATGGTTTTGGGTTTAACAACAAAATGCCGTCATTTTGACGTATTTTTCAAACGTTTATCTTTTGTCACATTTTTTTTTCGCTCTTTAATTATAGAAGAATTAAAAATGTACTGTATACATATAACTTCCTTCTTTCTCGTTATTCTTCCATCATCCAAGATTCTTTTAACATCCATTCTAAATATATATTTACTTGTTAAGTCTTAAATACTTGTAACTCTGAAGAGAAACAATTCGAAAACGGTAAAATAATTGATTGTTGTACGGAGAAAATTGAAGAAAGTTATGTGCCGCAACTTTCTACTTTATCTCTTCCATCCTATACTGTACAAAACAGATTGTTATCTTTTTTCATGATATTTAAAGACGTTATTGTTGTTATTTACATGTAAATGAACGTGTGATTGTTCAGTAGTCTGATTTGCGTCTTTATAAATGCACGTGTTCGAAGACCCTGTCCATCACTAGCTTTTAAGCAAAATATCAGATTACTGGGGAGCTGATTGACGTTTTTATAACAGCACGTGTTCAACTCCCGTACCAAGCCCTCCTCTAGAATCGGACTAGATGATCAGATTACTGTAGAGCTGATTTATGGCGTTAGTGGGGAAGGGAGTAGGTGAGACCACCAAGAAATATGTCAACGAAAAGGTTTTTTCAGCATTTTTATAAACTGAAGAATTATTTGATACCATTCGAGACCTAAGCAATGAGTTTTATAGGATACATTTTCTCTTGTTTTTTTGTTTTTTTTTTTTTGCGCCAAAGTGATGCAAATAATAATAATAACAAAATTCCTTTTTTTTTTTTTTTACTTTTAAGCAAAGAGTAAATTGAAAAGTTTCTAAATAAATCAAACATCAATCATTTTCATATGACTCAAATCGGATTATTTTATAAATATGCTACCTATTAAGGTATCCGACAACGCTTGAAACCGTGATTTTAAAAAAAAGGCATAAATGGATTATTTTCATGATATTTAGCGTCACTAAGATTAAATTACATGCATAAAATTGTTTTAAGCAGATTTTGACAAAAAAAAAATATTTAAGTATAATATTATGGCAAAAATTTAACTTAGAATAATCTTCTTTCCAAATGCTCTCCTTTTGTGAAAAATGGTTCTATTATAATAATATTTGCCTGTATATTTCTCAGAACTCTCTTCAGAGGTTCAGCTAGAACTTTTGAAAAATTCACATTATTTTCGGAGTTACCACCAATTGAAATAATTATTGGCATTTTTTTCTTAAAATTGATCCCCTCTGTTGTCGTAAAATATGAATAAACCCACTTCTAAGTTATATATTTCAAAAAGTCTAGTTGAGTCTCTGTAGAGAGGTCTGAGCTATTATACAGGCAAAATATTATTATAATAGAACCATTTTTCACAAAAGGAGACATTTAGAAAAAAAAGATTATTCTAAGTTAATTTTTTGCCAAAATATTATAAATAATCAATTTTTTTTTCAAAATGTCCTTAAAACAATTTTATGTATATTATCTAATCTAAGTGACACTAAACATCGTGAAAATTATTCATTTATTTGCTTTGCAAAATCACGGTTCCGAACGTAGTCGGATACCTTAATAGTATAAATGACCTGGAGAATTTCATGCACGGTGCACTGAGCTTTATATAGGAAAAAAAAAATTTGCGTTTGGACGTGGAAACTATGAAGCTACAAAGGCATTAGTGAAATAAAAGCAGAACTAATTATTACTTTAATATAGCTATCAAAATGGATAAAACATTTTTACACAAAGGATAACTCAATGAAATACTCTAGAAATAAACTATAATAATTATCTCATATAGAGAAAACTAGATGGTAGAATATCGAGCAATGTAAAACAACTCTAAAAAAATTGTTATAACAACAAGATGAATGAACAATTGGGAAATATTTTTACAAATTTCTTACTTCTGTATTACACGCACAAAAGTATACTTTGCTTTAAATAATGTTGATGTATTTATTGAACTTATAAGGAATAAGCAGATAAAACAAAAAATAACTTCAGAAATTACTAACAATTATATTTATGTATAATTTTTTCTTAGACAGAAAAATATAACAGACAATGATTTTTTTATAAACGATAGTAAAAATGAAAATGTTGCTATTGCCATTGTATATAGTACGAAATGTCTTTAAAAAATGAGTCATAATAAATCGTAGAAAGTTTGCTTCAAACAGCATAGTAATAAATTACAATGTGAAAAGTAGTCTAAAGATATATTAGTCGGTGGGTAGAGAGTAATCCTAATTTATTTATTTAGCATTGAACTTACACAGTGAATTCTATTTTACCATTTTGTGAGGAAATTCTTATTTTTTATTCTATACGAAAAAGAAAAAGAAGCCTTGATGAAATTTTAGATCAAACACTAATGATTTAATCAATTAACATGAAACTTTTGGGCATTCTGAAGTGAACTAATATTCTTTTAGGTAAAAATAAGTCATGTCTAATTCATCTAAAGAGTACTTTTCTTGGTATCAACTTAACTGCTAAATTCCATTATTTGTCTCTTCAGTTGGGTTTTTGCTGATCATAATAAAATTAAACCTCATAAGAGAAAATTAATAAATGCCTGATTTAGGTACAATAAAATGTCAATGATATACCTCATCTGATAGTTTATTCATTTTATCAACTATCTTCCACATAAATAATTTTATGTGAAACTATAGAGGCATAAAGTGAGTAGCCAATTATTAATCATAAGAAATTTAAACTTAATATTTTTTTTCAGAAATCAGTTTCAATAGTATATATATGAATTCGGAAATATGATTCTCATTACGAGGGATTTGAAATTTAAATATATTTCTGGAGGTAATTGGAAAAGTTGATAAAAATATTCAGACAAAAGTTCTAACTTCTTATATATTACTTCTAAAGTTCCTTCTAATATTCTAATGTTACTTAATTCACTATTCTAGTTCAGACTTCTAATGTAACTAAATTAAAAAAGAAATAGAGGATGTTGAGTAATAAGGACGTAAATTCTTTTTCATAGAAAAATAATGAACTAATTAACGCATAAACTATGAACTTAGCACATAGTCCTTGATCATATTTTGCTTAAAAAATGGGTATAGGAATTAATAAATAAGTTGTCTTCAAAAAATATTGGTTACAAATTAAATTGAAATTGAGATTTTACTCTTTTTAATAAATTATTGATATTTTATTATAAACATACATTTAATAAAATAAGTAGAATAATGATATTAATATTGAATTTGTCAGAGTACAAAATATATGCGTTGTACAGTGCTTCTCAAACTGTGGGGCGCGCCCCCCTGGGGGGGCGCGATAACCCTTCGAGGGGGGCGCGAGCATCTTGAAAATATAAAAGGCTTAAAAAATTATTTTTGGAATGAAGTAAAACAAAATGCTTTCTGACAAAATAAAAAATACACATTTTTACACTGATATAAATTATATATATCATCTGGTTTTCCACTTTCAAAAGATTCCACTTCAAACGCTCATTAGCTATCTTTGATCCCAAAACCAAATCAAAAAGATATTTTGTTTGCTTTGCTGTAATCCCGCGATGAGAGATTTTTTATTACGTTTCTTGTAACCTCTAGAATAGTACTTTTTGATTATCATCTCTTTGACCTTCAAACTTACTGGTATGCTTAACTCTGTCTACTTTTCTTTTGGGGAAGTTGTAAATAATATTTTTCTGTTGCTTTTTCCCCCATGTAAATGAGTTTTATGATGTATGGATAAGCATATTGAGCACTTTGAAGGATTAATTGTCCAAGATGTATTTTTATGAGTAATCTGAAATTGCATTATAAAAAACGTTTTACACAATTATTTTTTTATAACTGACATCGATGTTTTTGTATCGAATACATTTTTTTCATGGGAGCGGTCGCATGAGGCGCTGAATCACTCCAAATTCTGGTAAAATTGTTTATTCGTTAACAGTTTCTTGACAGTATCCTCCGATATGACAGTCTTAATGGAAACTAAAATGAATTTGTCACATTTATGCCTCTTTTTTGAAAGTGGCAAACGGTTTTTTACAATCAAGGTACTTGTTTTGATCGAGTTCCCTTCACGACCACTTTTGTTCAGAAATATTTTCTATGAATATGTGCTATACTTTCCCCTACGATTAACTTTGTGGTTTTAATTGCTGTGTTGTACAACTTATTATGGTTTATAAATGTAAATGAGCAGAATATAAAAAAATGGGCATCTGTGATCTCTTTATTGAAGGAAGATGAAACTGATCAAGCAATTGAAGAACCTGATGAAATAATGCATATTAATCGTGATAGCGAAAGTAAATATGACAAAAGTGATAGACATGAAACGTTTGAGTTGAATTGTAATTTTCAAATGCTGCCTAAAGAACTCTATCAAGAAAATTAAGATATCAAGAAAACTAAGAAGCCATAAATGTAACACTTCGCCTTGTCAAAAGACACAAGCAAGAAAAGGTTACACATGCTATTAGTAGATCATCGAAGAATAGCAAAATTACAATAACGTGAGCAAAATATGACAGTTTTGATTGCAAATAACGTTCTTGTATTGTTAGTGAAAAGTGTCTGTGATTTATGTTCTTTATTAAGGTCACGCACATTTGGAACGGTTTCTTTAGTTTTATTGGATTTTTCTCAAATTATCAAAGAAAAATTAAAAAGTCCTTTAAAGTAGGTAAGTATATTTTCTCTTAGTTAAATTATTCACTGCAATTGTGATTTTTATCGAGCACAGAAAAAATAATTATAAAAAAAAAAGGATTGGGGTGACTTGGTGAAGTGATCGCGCGACCATTAACGTTAGTGTGGAGTGGGCGCCTGCTTCCGGGTTAAAACATTTTGAAGGTTTCTCGCTTTAAATATTAAAAATAACACAATTATTCTTCATTGGAATTTTTCATTCGTTTTTCTTATTTAATATTAATTCTAAATGCTAATTCGGTGAGGCTTAAAATTACAGTTCGTTTTAAACTATTTATAATAGGAGCATTCATTTAAAAAATCATTTTATATTTTTGTATGCATTGTTGTGCACTTGGTTTTACTCTTCTTACAATTAAGCTATTATATCAAGAATAATGTATTATTTTTTTTAAAAATAATCGCAGAACGGGTATATCAGCCAGTGTACTTATAAATGTATCAGTACTGCACAATGTATTTTATAAATAATTTATTAATACTAATTTAAGAGCAAGTTTAATTATTATTAGTGACTTCCATGGGCTTGTCTTGGAGAGCAAAGGTTTTCAAATGAAGGCTTAATATTAGAAATTGACACACTGAGTTCTTTTTCTATATTTAGGTGAGATCTATATTTTGTCTTCAAAGCAGCCACCGCAGAAAATCCGGTTTCACAAAGGTACGATGTTGAAAACGGTAAAAGTATACGAAATGCTTTTGTTTTCAGTTCAGAAAATTCATCATCTACTTCTGCCCAAAATTGAAAGAGAGTTTTATTACAAAATTGTCTTTTAATTTCGCCACTAGATGTGAAATCTATGAAACTTTCTTCTTCGGTAGTGGAGAGCCCTTCTGGGGTATTTTGAAATGGATCTCTCTCTCACACACACACCCATTCGTAACTTGCTATCAAGTTGTCCTCAGCAAAAAAATATTTTTTAAATTTTTTTACTAACATAGCTAAATGATATTCAATAGTTTTATAAACAACTTCCACATGTTGTTCTTCAGTTTTGTAAGTTTTTACACATTTATCCGCATTTTCAAACATTTCTAGGTTTTTTGCTTTAAATTTCGGCTCCATAATTCTAATTTTCTACAAAAAGCATTAATTTTATCACTCGTGTCAAACATATGTACATTTGATCCTTGAAGTTGAAGATTCAATATATTTAATTTCTCAAATATATCGACTAAGTAGCTCAACTTCATCAGAAATAAACCATCTCGAAATTTCCCAGCTTCCGGTAGGTTTTCCTCTTCTAGAAAAATGGTAATTTCATTTCTTAATTCATAAACACGTTGTAAAAATTTCCCGCGTGATAATCATCTTGCTTCACAATAAAATAGCAATGATGAATGCACTGCGCCCATGTCTTTGCAAAGTCCAGAAAAGATTCTTGATTTTAGGGAGGTCTCATTTTTATGTAATTTACTACAGTCACAACTGTCATTAGCACAATATTTAGACCAGGACTAATTTCTTTGGAAGCCAGAGCTTCTCTGTGGATCATACAATGTGTCCAGATGCACAGTGGAGATTTTTGTTTCACAAGTGCTTGTATACTTTTAAATCTTCCTGACATTGTACGAGCACCATCGGTGCATATTCCGACACAATTTTTCCACTCTATATTTGAATCGTTTATAAAATCATTTAAAATATCAAATAATGCTATTGCTGTTGCTTTAAGTTTTATTGGTTTACAAAAAAGTAGTTCTTCTACCGCTGACATACCATCTCAAAATCGAACATACGCAATGAAATGAGCATCTTTATTGCTATGTGTTGCCTCGTCAAGCTGAATTGAAAACAATTTATCACGCAACTTACCGAAAAGCTGTTGCTCTACATCTTCAGCGATATCATCAATTCGACGGGAAACAGTATCATTTGATAGGGGTATGGACTGCAACTCTTTGGCAAAATTGTCTCCAAACATAGTTTCTACAATCTCAATTGCTGCAGGCAAAATAAGCTCTTCGGCAATAGTGTGAGGTTTTTTACATCTGGCTATTTTATATGATACTTTGTAAGAAGTAAGTAAAGCTTTTCATTCACTTGTTTCATTCACTGACAAAGTTTTTTTTTTAAAAATGTTTTTTGTTTTCCATATGATTTTAATTTTTGATTCAAAAAAGAACTCTCGAGGTTTGTTAATGTACTCACCATGAAGCGTTTCGAAATGTCTTTTAAGTTTATAAGGTTTCATACTGTCTGCTGCCAATATTTTTGAGCAAATAACACACAGGGGCTTTTCTTCTCCATTTACTTCAGTAATGGTAAATCCAAAATTCAAGTATTCTAGAGAATATTTCCTTGATTTAATTTTCGGAACTATGCTCGTCTGTGCACTTGTTGATGCTTTATTATCGTCGAATGTTCGCTTACAACTTAAACATTTATCCACGATTTTTTTTTTGTTCCAATTTTCTGCAGTAATACTTAATAGTGTGAATTACAACTAACGCGCAAATAATAAAATGTACATTCAAGATAGATTTGTTAGCTATAGAAAAGCATCGAATGGACCAAGACTGATTGGAATTATACGAGGTACAGCATTATTACATGTTTTGCGCAGACGTCCGATAGTTTGGCCAGAATCACGCAGACGCTCGCGAGAATGCCAGATGTGATGGATATGAGAGAGCGCAACATAAAGTAGACTATTTTTCAATTTCTACTATAAGTTCACTCTCTCATATATATCTTGTTCAAATTTTCAAGCGTTGATAAAATACTTTCTATTCATTCATTCAAGTTCAAATACATTTTTTAAAACTTGTAGTGAGTGACACTTCATGTTAATACAGTTCTTTCAAATTTTAATTCATTAATTAAATTTAAAAAATGAATAAATAGTAACAAACAAAAATTATAGTCCAAAAGCATTTATAGAAAGGAAAACTTTTCGTGCTGTCCCCTGTAACGCAATGGATAGCGCGCTGGGCTTCTAATCTGAAGGACGGAAGTTCGAATTCCCGAGATGGCCTAATTTCTAAGAATGTGTGTGATTTCTTCTTTACTTTACTATTTTCTTACACTAATTAAATTTAATTAATGAATAAATAGTAACGAAAAAAGAATATTCCAATACCCCATATATAGAAAAGAAAAGGAAAAATTGAAAGGAAAATCGCTTTCTCTTTTTGTCGCTTAACATTGTGATTCTGTCATATGTATTACATATTTGTATTAATTGAAACTATTTAATAGAAAGTAACTAAAATAAGTTTTTCTTTGTTGGCCTAAGTAGGAATTGACTTAAAATTTATTTTTTATATTACTTGTTCTAATGACATTTGTACTTTTAGAAATGCATGATGGACGAAATAAATTTTTAATTAAATGTCATTTTGAAATCTGTCCCAATTTAAAAAATGAGAAAGGAAAAATAACATAACATTATAATTATTACTTAAAAGTAATTTGCTTAAAATATATATTATATAAAAGTAACGTATACAAAATTTAATACTCAAAGTGCATTATTATTGCATTCAATACATTATTATTGGGGGGGGGTGATGAAAATTATGATTGAAAATTGGGTCGCCAGTAGTGAAAGTTTTAGAAGCACTGTCCTAATTTATTTATTTTGCAAAAAATTAGTATACAAACTGTAATACTTATGCTATTAATTTGTATGGTTTATAATTAAGATCGCGTATAGTAGCTTTAGCGTCAAAGTGCATTACTATTACATTCAGTACATTATTAATGTATAAGGGGGGCGCGATAAAAATTGTGATTGAAAAGGGGGGCGCCAGTATTGAAAGTTTGAGAAGCACTGGCGTTGTATATGCATATAATTAGATTTTTTAAAAGAAATAATTGCATGTATATGTAAATATATATATAGTTCTATGTGACAATGTTGCAATAAAATATTATAAATGAAGATACTGATATCAGCGTTACGCTATTAAAAATAAAAATTGTACTCATTCGACAAATTTATACATATCTTAAATAAGTTAAAGGTAGTTTAGAGCTACTATAAACCACTGATACATATAACATATTTTAAACAATAATTGATTAACTAAAGCCATTGCCGCGTTGCGTGGTTAGGCATTCTTCACTACAACACGGTTGAATTAAATAACAATAACATTTATTAACTTTAAAGATTAAATGAGCAATTAAGAGGTAAGCTTTCAAGAACTACAACACATGGAACCAGGCACGCTACAATAATAACAGATCAATTCAGTTCAGTTTTGGAGTCGTTATGTTGAGCTGTAAGGTCGCTGCATGCTCCCCTTCCAGTGTCAACGATACCTAGTAGGAAGATGAACTTTGCGACCAGAACGTGTAGATGGCTGGGTAGGCGTTGAAGCTGTTGGATCAGATTCCACAGTAGCAGGTGTTGAAGCTGTTGCATTAGGTTTCACAGTAGCAGGTGTTTCATTCTTGGTTTGAGGTAGTTGCAAGTCCTCAGTGTTAAGAAAGAAGGCAGGTTTGCATCTATCAATAGATACAGATACCCGTTTACCATTGATGTCAAGGAAAAACACTTTATCCTTCCTTTGTAAGACTTTGAAAGGGCCATCATAGGGTTGTTGAAGTGGACGACGTAACATGTCTCGGCGAAGAAAAACATGTGTTGCTTCCAACAGTCCTGAATGGATAAAAACTGGACGTTTGCCATGGTGTTTTGGTGGTTTAGGGTGAAGTGATTGTGCATGTGAGACTTAAGTTTCGAAACAAAATTCACAACATCATCGTCTGGCTTGGAAGAGTCAAACATCTCCCCTGACAGTCGAATAGTGGTTCCAAAAACTAATTCAGCTGGGGTACACAGAATATCTTCTTTAAGAGAAGCTCGTAGACCTAGTAAGATGATAGGGAGTACTTCTGTCCAACGCTCAGTAGCATGGCATTTGATTGCACTTTTCAATGGGCGGTGCAATTCTTCGATCATCCCATTAGCTTGAGGGTGGTATCCAGTTGTACGACACTTCTGAACACCAAGTAGTTTGCTAAGAGCTTTGAAGAGCGAGGACTCAAACTGCCTGCCCCTGTCGGTTGTGAGAATTTCAGGAGTTCCAAAGCGAGACACCCAAGAGGAAAAGAAGGCCTCAGCCACAGCCTCAGCAGTTATGTCTTTGAGAGGTTGGGCCTCTGGCCATTTCGAAAAACGGTCAATCATTGTCAGGCAATAGGAGTAGCCATTTGATGGAGGTAGAGGTCCAATGAGATCCAGATGAACATGATCAAAACGTTGGGAAGGTTCTTGAAATGATGAAAGAGGTGATCTAGTATGACGATGAATTTTGGATTTTTGGCAAGCTAGGCAGTGTCTTGCCCACTTAGCTATATCTGATGAGATTGATGGCCAAACAAAACGCTGCTTCATCAAATGCACTGATCGACGTATGCCAGGATGGGATAAATTATGCATAGCAGAGAAAACATCTTGGCGATGCTGTTTTGGGATGTAGGGTCTGGCTGTGCCCGTTGATAGATCACACATAATTTCAGTAGACGAATTGGGAAAAGTTACCTCTTTGAGTTCCAAGGAAGTTCCAGATGCTATTAGGGTGTGAAGCTCCTGATCAGTCTGTTGTGTCTCAGCAATACAGTCATAGTCAATTTGACTTGGGAAGGTGATTGCAGAAACACGAGAGAGAACATCAGCAGCAATATTGTCAGATCCTGGAATGTGTACAATATTTGTGGTGAACTGAGAGATGAAATCCAGCTGACGGATCTGCCGTGGAGAACACTTGTCACTTTTTTGCCTAAAAGCATAAGTGAAGGGCTTGTGGTCAGTAAACACTGTGAAATCTCTAGCTTCCAGCATATACCGAAAGTGTCGGATAGCCGAGTAGATAGCAAGGAGTTCACGGTCGTAGGCACTGTAAGACTTTTCAGATGAAGTAAGTTTTCTGGAAAAGAAAGCCAATGGCTGTAGCTCAGAGTCCACAACTTGGTGAAGTGCACCTCCTATGGCATAATCAGAGGCGTCCACATGAAGAGCAAGCGGGGCAGAAGGTGAAGGATGAGCAAGAAGTGCAGCATCAGCAAGAGCTTGTTTACACCTCTGAAATGCTGTAATTGCCTCAGAAGACCAGTTTAAAGGCTTTGAGTCCTTCTTACCTTTAGAACCTTTTAAAAATTCACTTAAAAGATACTGTTGTTCAGCTGCTTTGGGCAAGAAACGTCTATAAAAATTTAACAGTCCTAAAAATTTTCTCAGAGAGCCAACAGTCTCTGGTTGTTTGTAATCAAGAACTGCTTGAACTTTGTCAGGCAATGGCTTAATGCCATCAGGAGTGATAAGGTGGCCAAGGAAAATGAGTTCAGTCACACCAAATACACATTTAGAGATATTTAGTTTTAAACCATATGAGCTCAGTCTTTGGAATATAGTTCTTAAGTGAGAACGATGCTCCTCAGCATTTTCTGAGTAACACAAAATATCATCCAAGTAGACAAAACAAAAAAAAGGAAGTCCTCTTAGTACTTCATGCATGAATCGCATAAAGGTTTGTGGTGCATTCACAAGGCCAAAACACAAATGGGTATATTCGTAAAGACCCCATGGAGTTGTTACAGCTGTCTTAGGAATATCACACTCAGCTATAGGGATTTGGTGGAATGCCTTAAAAATGTCTATTTTGGAAAATATCTTCTTGCCATGTAGTGCATGAGCAAAGTCATTCAAATAAGGCACGGGGTAGCTGTCGAACTCAGTAACAGAATTCAGCTGCCTGTAATCCCCAACAGGTCTAACTGTAGAGTCAGATTTGGGCACAACATGAAGAGGAGAACTCCAGGGACTTTTGGAAGGTCTAATAATGCCTTGAGCAAGAAGAAATTCAAATTCTACCTTCACTGCATCATACAGTTTAGGGTGTGCCTTCTAGGCCTGGCAGTGACTGGTGGGCCAGTAGTAATAATATGGTGGACTGTGCCATGTGATGCTGATTTGGAAATTAAAGAAGGGTTGCTGAGGTCTGGATATTCCGATAAGATGTTTTTAAAACTAATGTTTGCATCTACAGTGAGGATTGAGAGCTGTACAATATTTGAAGAAACACAAGAAGTGAAAAGAGAAGTTTCCACATCCACCAACCTTTTTTTCTTAAGGTCGATTAAAAGGTTGAAGTGCTTTAGAAAATCAGCACCAATTATAGATGATACATCAGCAATTATGAAAGTCCAGATAAAAGGTCGCCTCAGACCCAGGTTCAGTTCTTTACGGACCATACCATAGGCTGGAATTTTGGTATTATTAGCAGCAAAAATAAGGAGAAGTTAGACTGAGGTGATTTATTCATAGTTGGAGAAGGTGGGATGACACAGATTTCACTTCCAGAGTCTATGAGGAATTTCTGGCCAGACTTGCGGTCTAATAAAAATAACCGGCTGGTATGTTTCGAGGGCTCTGCCATTCCAGCTATGACAGAGCTTACTCGTTTTTTTGCACAAATGCACAAGGTGAAACACACTTGCGGGCCTGCTCTTTATAATGGCGATGATAGTAGCAGATGCCACTTCCTCTATTGACACTCCTAGAGCGTGAATGTGATCTCCGGCGGTCAGAACTATATCGTTGGTGGCGAGAGGAATTGCGCTCTCTTGTCAGTTCAGCAACTTGTAGAGACAGCTCTTGGATCTGCCTGGCAAGAGAGTCCATGGTTGGCTGAGCACTGCATGAAGATGACTGGGATGGTGGAGGAGCAGTTTTGGCCGCACAGATAGTCGAGGACGTACCAACAACCTCAGAAACCTTATCAGCGATGATAGCCAGTTTATCCAAAGACTATGAGGATGCAGACAACACAGTCTGGATATGTGGTGGCATTCTTTGAAGCCACAAACTTTGCAGAAAGTCCTCCTGGAGTTGGCCATTAGACAGCTCTTTCATTTTTCGCAACAGGTGGCTGGGCTTCTCATCTCCTAGCTGAAGGTCAGTAAGCAGTTTCTTAATTTTTTGAGTCTCCGAGTCGCTAAATTGGGCGATGAGCCGCTGTGAGAGAGTGTGATATTTGTCACTGTTCGGAGGGCTTAACACAATGTCCGACACGTAGGAGAGAGTTTCAGCATCCAGGTTCGCAACCAAAGCAGAATACTTAGTATCATCACTGGAGATACCACTGAATGTGAATGCATGGTCGCATTGCGCAATCCATAGACGAACGTTGGATTTCCAAAACGGCGGCAGCCGCAACGCAATACGAGCGACTTCAACGGTTTCACTAGTCATATTGTTGAATAAGCAGGAAGCGAAACGAATCTCCGAGCAAATGCTTCAAGTGACCTTGAGGAGAAGGAGAAAAAAAAAATCTTTCGCTACGTACTGATAATCCGTAGTAGAAGAATTTGTATTGCATTCGCCAGTAGAACAGAATAGCTTACGTGTTTTTAAGTCCAAAAAGGGTCACCACTGCCGCGTTGCGTGGTTAGTCATTCTTCACTACAACACGGTTGAATTAAATATCAATAACATTTATTAACTTTAAAGATTAAATGAGCAATTAAGAGGTAAGCTTTCAAGAACTACAACACATGGAAACAGGCACGCTACAATAATAACGGATCAATTCAGTTCAGTTTTGGAGTCGTTATGTTGAGCTGTAAGGTCGCTGCACCATAAAAGTTCTGTATATTGATATGTGTATTGAAACTCATAAATATTGTACAATAAATCCATGTTTAACTTTGTAAGATATTTTATGACTTTCATTTTTTGAAAAAGCTTACTATATACAGAAAGAATATTTTGACAAAAAAATTTTGGCGTTTAGCAGATATTTGATTTTCACATGTACATTACATATTTTTAAGTACGTGAAGGAAATTCTACTGAGTAAAAATATCTCATTTTACAAAACATTGCTGGATTTTAACTTCACAAAATAAAATATGTTTCTGCATGAAGTCATGAGACTGCCATACGAATATGGAAAAAATCTGAGAAAAATATACTTTACAAGTTAGCCCATGTGTGAGCGATTTAAATATTTACGAACAACTCTATCATTTCTTAGAAAAATAACCTGCACAAGAATATATATATATATATATATATATATATATATATATATATATATATATATGTGGTTCTTATCTACAAATACATAATATATTTAGAGTTTATCTTTTTAAGAAATACATATATTAAGATGTTGGTGCTACAATACATTTTCAGTTTGCTTTTATGTATGGATAGTGGACAATATATAAAAAAAGTATTTTTTGATAGTATAAAGTATATTTTAAGGCTTTTCAGTATAAATTATTGTTATATAAAAATTTATTTTAAAGGGAAAAAAATGTTTTTTTTCTTTTTTGTTAAAGTTACGTAATTTGAGCTAAGTCAGTGATTACTTGTCCCGAATATGAAATCCACAAATAAACAAGACATGTATGGGATCTCAGGGGTATTAAATTTGTTTCGAGGGGTGAAGAAGAAAGTTAACTAGGGCTAGAGAAAGTTAACACCCCTGAAACTTCTTATGCTTCAGTTTTTTTTTTTTTTTTTTTTTTGTGCTTCATTAATGTTCGATTAGCATTTCTGTAATAATTTACAATCACATATAAAATTTAGAAACGTAAATCAACTTTTTTCAAGCAAATATTGGCTCATACTAATATTCGAATTATTTCAAACTATACTAAGCAAACTATTTATAATTATTCGTAGATCGGTTTTTTATGACAAATTGCATTTAAAATAGTCAGAACAGTTTTTACACTGCATGTATCTCTGAAAATTTAGAAAAATATAAACAAAGCAATTTTTCAGATAAATATAGCACAAAATGAGCCATGTGTTGTGATTTATGGTTTTTTATACACACACTCACAATATTCATCTAATATATTATAAAATCTAAGTATAAAAATCACTGTGAAAGAAAATTATAAATAATTACGTAAGATTGCTACTGTAAAACATTAGTCCACTATTTTAGGCTTAGGGCTAAAATAGTTGGGTTAAACAAAGTTTCAAAAAGTTAAGAGTACATTTTATTTGTTTAAATTAAAGACAGAAAGAAAATTTAGAAGAGGAAAAACAGTTATAAAAGAGTAATTTTTTAAATATTTTATTGAATGTTACCGAACTGATAGTCCATACATACAAATAAAAATGAAGTATCTGTTTATAATTTGAAATTAACAGCTTTTTACTAAATGCATTTAAAAGTATACACGGTACTTACATGAAAAAATCAATTTTTAAAATTTTTGTCTGTCTGTCTATCTATCTATCTGTCTTTCTGTCTGTCTGTTTGTTCCGGCTAATCTCTGAAACGCTGAACCAATTATGACGAAACTTTCACTGGTAGATAGCTAATGTTATAAGGAATAACTTAGGCTACATTTATTTTAGAAAAAAAAAATAGGATTCCGAGAAAATAAAATTAAAATCAATGGAATAGGGAGCAATATCCGATTCAAATAGGGATTATTTATTTCAATAGAGACTATTTTTATTCAATAGGGATGATATTTATTTAATAGGAATTCTTTTATTTCGTGAGCCTTCTGTCTCAACGATTGCTGGCAGTTGTATCAAACTTTTTTCTATGATAAGGTTGCTGCCATTCGCGACACTTCCCGTTCATGTCTTGATCATAATGATTTTACAGTCCTTAACTGCATTGTCAAAAATCGTGCGTCATTTTTACCCCCTTCCTTGCGGCTTCGTTTGTGTTCGCGTTTCACCCTACTTGCTACTTAGACCTACTTTGATCCTAAAGATTTTAGTCCTCACCCATCGACAGTGTCAAAGGTCATGCGTCCCTTTCACCCCTTGCTCAACAAAAAGCAAAGAAAAAAATAAAAGAAAAAAAGAAACATAGATTTATACAGTAGGAGAAAAGTTTTCGTAAACTCTGTGAAGTGAATAAACACTTTTTTTTGTTAAATTCCACGTGGACGAAGTCGCGGGTAACAGCTATTTAACATAAAATAAATGCATTAGAAAGTAATATTAACGTATTACACACATCCAGATAAAAATTATTTACACTATTTTTAGAGTTTATTACACAAAATTTGTAACAATGTGTTACTTTTGCTGAGTAGGTAGGTGTTTTTAAAAATCGACACACAAGAAAATTACAGGGCGTCATAAATAATAATAACAATAATAAAAACAATCAGCAATTTTATCTTAAGACTTAAAATTTAGCAAACATGGTTTTTTCATTCAGCTGAGTTATGTAAAAAGCTTTTATTTTGTTTAATTTGTACAATTCACGTAAAATTAACTATTAAAAACTTTTTTATGCGTCAGTCTGTATTTTTTAAATTTTAAACGCACCCGTTCGAAGAACGGGTAAAACCAGTTAGCTTTTAATAAATCTAAATTGATGTATTCTAAAAATTTACCAAAAAATTTTTATCAACTTTTTTCTTCACAGGACTTCAAGCATCACAGGACTGCGTTTATCGCGATAATTTACAATAAATATAGTTTTAACATTAGAATGTTGGTCGGTGTGTCATTTTGACACCATAGCCAAGGGATGAAGAACCAGTGGCACGCGTGCCATTGATGGAACAGGACACAATATTTTTAGCACACCATTGGCCAAAATGGTTTGTATTTTATTTCAAAATTTCAAAGTTCAATATGAAGTTTTACGAACAAACGCGAGTGATCGGTCGCGGGGTGGTGGGGAGCACACTCGTTTGTTATTGTCTTGTTTGAGTTACGTCATAGACTACAGTTGTTTATGATGTAAAGTTTGACAAGGCATAGCATAGTCAATTTCATTGACGCAACTGCATTTTAAAATTTATCTGTGTTACATTTACGATTTTTATCTGTTATTTAACATGGCCAGTTAGCAAAAGAACAAAAAGTAAAGGGTGTTTTTTTGAGAGGTATAGAACTTCAAATTGCAATAAAACAACAATGTATTATTCAATTGACATGAACTTTTTTTTTATTAGAAAGATAATCTTGTGGCATTACATTTTAAATAAGATTTCTGGCATAGGACTGCCACGGCTGGCTCGGATGTAGTCCAATCTGGACGTCCAATTTTCGATGACTTTTTCCAACATTTGTGGCCGTATATCGGCAATAACACGGCGAATGTTGTCTTCCAAATGGTCAAGCGTTTGTGGCTTATCCGCATAGACCAATGACTTTACATAGCCCCACAGAAAATAGTCTAGCAGTGTTAAATCACAAGATCTTGGAGGCCAATTCACAGGTCCAAAACGAGAAATTAGGCGGTCACCAAACGTGTCTTTCAATAAATCGATTGTGGCACGAGCTGTGTGACATGTTGCGCCGTCTTGTTGGAACCACAGCTTCTGGACATCATGATTGTTCAATTCAGGAATGAAACAGTTAGTAATCATGGCTCTATACCGATCACCATTGACTGTAACGTTGTGGCCTTCATCGTTTTTGAAGAAGTACGGACCAATGATTCCACCAGCTCATAAAGCGCCCCAAACAGTCAGTTTTTCTGGATGTAACGGTGTTTCGACATACACTTGTGGATTAGCTTCACTCCAAATGCGGCAGTTTTGTTTGTTGAAGTAGCCATTCAACCAGAAGTGCGCTTCATCTCTAAACAAAATTCGCTTATGAAAATCGGGAACAACGGCAATCTCGTTTTGGGCCCATTCGATGAATCTACGCCTTGCTTGATGATCGTTTTGATGAATTGCCAAACCAAACTGAGAATAAATCACTTGACAGCTGTTAAATCGGGCGCCATCTTGGAAAGTAATGCCAAGTTAAACTTCTATACCTGGAAAAAAACTCTTTTATATATATATATATATATATATATATATATGAACAGCGAAAAAAGAAAAAAATCAAAAGAGGGAAAAATAAAAAAAAATGTAAAATGTAAAAAAAAGATTATAATACAAACTTAATGGCTCAGACATCTATAGTTAAATAAACTAAGTAAAATACATTAAAATTTGTAATTTAAAGCCTTTTCTTACTATTAAGGTGACCAGTTTTTTTACAAGAAAAGGAGGACGAAAATTTTAAGAAAAAGTTCCAACAAAATTATATGAATCATTTTATTAATTCAAACAAAAGTACGCTAATTATGTTTGTATTTCTTATTTTTTTTTCTTTAACGAGTACTTTTTAGTTGAATTATTTTCTTTTTGTCAATATATCGTTTTTTAATATATTGGAAATTTAAGAACAAAAAATAATCCTTCATGCTCTGAATTGTACGGTAAGTATTGCAGCTGAAATATTAACATTCAGACTTGATTTTTTACTTGTCCAAAAATTATTACCTACTGAAAAACTCTCTAAACTGCTGCATTAGTTTTAGAGCTGCACCGCGTAAACTCAACAAGAAAACCCTAATTTTCTTATGGAATGTGTTCATTTTTGGAATGGTTAAGTTTTTCTTTCCATCTTTTAACAATTTCAGCATTATGATATTCCAAATGTTTCAATTTACTCGTATAATTTCTTTAAACAGACAATTATCATCCATTTTAATATCAGGCATTCCTTTCGATATAAAATCAACACAGTTTTTATTACTGCCCAATCCCCTTGCGATGAAGTTAAAAAGTCCCATTGAAAACTGTTTTTTCCTGTAATATTTGTTTCAGACCATTATTCGACATCCTGGAAACTTGTTTGGTTTATCTCTGAACACAAAGATTAACAGATCAGATTGAAGAAAATTGAAAAGGAGGACAAATAGGAGGACACTTTTCAAGGAGGGGCAGAACCTATAAAAGGAGGACTGTCCATCCTAAAGAGGTCGGTTGGTCACCTTATAAGTATGCTTTTTAAGGTATGAAAGTTTTTAATTATTAATGGATTTAGTAATTCTGGCCTTCACATTTCATACGATTTTGTTCGGCATTATAAAGTGAAAGGGGCAAGGTTGACTATCCATAAAATCCGTTTTTTTTAAGTAGTCTTCAGTCCGCAATGTTTGTAACAACATCCATCCCTTTAACGTCTTAAAACATGAATTTTTTCCAGAAAAACTGCTAAAAAATTTATCCAGTTTTTTTTTTGGACAGAAAATGAATATATAGAAAAAGTTTAATATAATATAGTTTGTTTATACTGTTTGATAAACAGGGTGTTGCCAAATTCGAACAACAAATTCAGAGGAGTGATAGTAAGCAGCATGGGGAGAATAATTCACTATAGAACATGAGGTCACAAACCATGTTTAGTAGCAGTAATTCACAAAAATAGTTATGAAGGATGTGAAGTCGAGTGGAATATAAAAGGGAAAAAAGAGATAAGAAATACATTTATTAGATGTAAAGCATGTTTACAATACGAACTATGCATCACAGCTCGACGTTAGAAAGGCAACGATAAGTGACTAGTGACAGTAATAATAATTGTTCGAAGTTGCTACCACGTAGGTCATAGCACAGCCGACGCAGACTGACGAAAGATTGTCGTACGCATTCAAATAAATCCAGTATGCTGGCGATATCAGCTGAGGCAACGACTATCTTTGCCATGAGATTCTTCATTGTAGCTACCGGCGCGTCTCTCTCTCTCATACACAAGAGATTCAGGTGGTCCCAGAAGAAGAAATCAAAGGGACTGATGTCTGGGGAGAGTGGAAGCCGAGAAAAAAGTAAAAATCGTTTCATCCAGATTCCGGGATCTATAGCATGGAGGTAGTTATGCACCGTGATCGAAAAAATTGCTGGTGTACCATCGTGCATAAATCTGATGCGCAGTGGCAGTTAATCCCCGTAGCAATTCTGGGAGGATGTACAGCAGAAAAAAAAGGCATTTTGAGCCATTGAGACGTTTGGGCTGCATATGTAAAGCCCCATATTTGTTTGGTCCCTTCCTCATCAGGCTCAATGTACTCCCGATGACTGCTATTATTGCGAATATCACCACTAAACGGGGTTTGCGACCCAATGCTCTATAGCGATTTTTTGTCCCCATGCTACTACTATCATTCATTTGAATTTGTCGAACGAATTCAGCAACACACTGTATTTAATGTAGTTTAAATAGTGTATACAGTTTAATTATAATCTAGACTATCTATTTTTGCTAGAATGGATTGCAAAAGGGTATTAAAAATGAAATAATGCGATATACAATATCACCCGTGTGAGATACGGCCAAGTGCAAAGTTACCAAATCTCCCGTGTTAGACACTGACAAATGCGTTAAGGGATTAATGTTCTTAAAATTTCAGATATCTGCTTTAAGGTTTAGAATTTAAACAATTTTTTTTGAGGTAGAGTATATAATATATACGAATTACACACACTCCATCCATATATAAAGGGTGTTTTTTTAGAGGTATAGAACTTTAAATTGCAATAAAACAACGATGTATTATTCGATTTACATGAATTTTTTTTTATTCGAAAGATAATCTTGTGGCATTACATTTTAAATATAATTTCTGGCATATGACTGCCACGGCTGGCTCGGATGTAGTCCAATCTGGACGTCCAATTTTCGATGACTTTTTGCAACATTTGTGGCCGTATATCGGCAATAACTCGGCGAATGTTGACTTCCAAATGGTCAAGCGTTTGTGGCTTATCCGCATAGACCAATGACTTTACATAACCCCACAGAAAAGAGTCTAGCGGTGTTAAATCACAAGATCTTGGAGGCCAATTCAAATTAGGTGGTCATCAAACGTGTCTTTGAATAAATCGATTGCGGCACGAGCTGTGTGACATGCTGCGCCGTCTTGTTGGAACCACAGCTCCTGGACATCATGATTGTTCAATTAAGAACAGTCGGTATGGTAAACACCTTCCAGAAATCGATTTTGAGATTTTGATATTTCTCCAATCTACAAATTAAGCCCTTTCCAATGATATAACATACTAGTCAATTTTTAAATTAGAAGTATTTTAAAATGTTTTTTTAAAAAAATAATCAACTGACTTGCCACGCCTACTTTGACAGATAGAAATGTAAACATATATTGGTCTTTTAAAACTGGGATGCTCTTGCAAAGCCATTATCTGTTTTATTTATTCCCACGAAATTAACTGTAGAATAACTGCAAGTGTAACTGTTAAGGTTGTTTACCTATTTTTGGCGCTTTCGAACACGTTGTGTTTGAGCACTTGTCGTTTATCGATACTTAAAATTTCTGAAATTTTGAAATGCCAAGATTGCAAAAAGTTTTCAAGAAACGCAAAGGTAAGTATTATCCACGTAAGAATACTATTAATAGCAAAGTAAGTACCACTGATTGTAAATTAAATGCTCAAGCTGAACATGCACATGATTCAAAGCAGTCATGTGCAAAAGAAAAGAAAATTCCCAATTTAAATGAGAGTTTTTCTTCTTTTGGTGATAGCGTAGGTATTTTAAATGCAATCATGAATTTGAATATTCTTGCTTTTGTTTTCAAGAATGAAGTACACTGTAAAATGTGCAACAGTGGTTTAGACATGCAAGTTTTAAAAGGTAAGTCTGGACTGGCTATTACGTTTGTCCTGAAATGTTTTGCTTGTCCATATCATGTAGAATTCTCTTCTTCAAATTTTCATGAAGGAACACAAATTGCTACAATAAATACCAGGTTTGTGTATGCTATGCGTTCAATTGGAAAAGGTGCAGAAGCAGGGAGAATGTTCTGCGGCGTATGAATCTTCCGCAAGCACCACCTACAAGGGTTTCTCCTTACGGTAAGCGAATTTTAAATGCTGCTAAACTTGTTTATGAGGATTCAATTCAAAATGCTGCGAAGGAAGCTATTTGGGAAAATGAAGGTAACAAAAATATAGCAGTAGCTGTAGATGGGACATGGCAGAAGCGTGGTTACACATCCTTGAATGGTGTAGTTACTGTGACCAGCATTGATACAGGTAAGGTGATAGATGTTGATATTCTTTCGAAATATTGCGCTTGTAAAAACTTGCCTTTTCATGAAAAGGATTGTAAAAGGAACTACGTTGGATCTAGTGGAGCGATGGAAATCCAAGTTGCGTCTAAAATTTTTCAACGGTCATTATCTTTACATAATGCCCGATATATTACGTACTTAGGAGATGGGGATTGCAAAGCATTTGATGCGGTAAAAAAGAAAAACATTTATGGAAATGAATATCCAATTGAAAAATTGGAGTGTATTGGCCATGTAATGAAGCGCATGGGAACAAGATTACGCCGATTAAAAGCTCAACTGAAAGGGCAAATCTTGTCAGACGGTAAGTGTTTAAGTGGGAAAAATCGTTTGACTGAACATGAAATTGATAACTTGCAGTCATACTATGGATCAGCTATTTGGAGAAATCACAGCAGTGTTCAGAATATGCGGCAAGCTATCTGGGCCATTTTCTGCATAAGTTATCAACTGATGAATATCCTCAACATGGTTTTTGTCCCATCGGGGAAGATTCATGGTGTGGATTTAAAAGGCTGAAGCATCAGGTAAGTCTTACAAACATAAAAACAGTCTTCCGGTCGCTGTTATTGAAGCAATGCGTCCTATATTTAGAGATCTTTCCCATCCTGATCTGTTGAAAAAATGTTTGCATGGAAAAACACAAAACCCGAATGAAAGTTTTCATAATGTCGTTTGGTCACGTGTTCCCAAAGCAACATTTGTACAGATTGAAACACTTTCACTTGGTGTTTATGATGCTGTTTGTTCCTTTAATGATGGTAATGTATCGAAATTAAAAATGCTTCAAAAAATGGGCGTAGAACCAGGGGAATTTTCAGTAAGTGCCATGAAACTTCTCGATAGGGAAAGACTAATGAAAGCAATTTATGCTTTTTCTGGACGCT
Source organism: Trichonephila clavipes (assembly GCA_019973935.1). NCBI lineage: Eukaryota > Metazoa > Arthropoda > Arachnida > Araneae > Nephilidae > Trichonephila > Trichonephila clavipes. Next base: position 187,575 of record BMAU01000654.1, on the reverse strand, counting down.
CGAAGAAAATTAGAAAATATAAAAAGAAGAAAAAGAAAGAAAGAAGAAGATAATATTAAGAAAAATAAGGTAAAAACCGGCTACAGTGCAGGATCTTTTTGATGAGGTAAAAATTTATACAAAAGCTACTGTGTTTTCTAATTAATATATTTTTCAAGTAATCAGTCCTTTTTTCTTTAAATCTACTGTATGCATGAATTGGAGACTTTTACTATATATTTCATATATATTGTTGTGTGTTCTTATTCTTTATGCAAAATTTTTTAAATATTTCTTTGACATTTTCACTAATGAACACATGTCGTAACACAGAAAATGACTATTTTTATTAAATTGTGTATTCTTTTTTTCTATAAATCTACCGTATGCATGAACTGGAAATTTTTACTATATTTTTTCATATGTATTGTGTGTTTTTATTCTTTATGCAAATTTTTTTAAATATTTCTTTGACATTTTTCACTAATGAACACATGTCGTAACACAGAAAATGACGATTTTTATTAAATTGTGTATTCTTTTTTTCTATAAATCTACCATATGCATGAACTGGAAATTTTTACTATATATTTCATATGTATTGTATGTTTTTATTCTTTATGTAAAATTTTAAAAATATTTCTCAGACATTTTCACTGATGAACATATGTCGTGACACAGAAAAATGACAATTTTTAATAAATTGTGTATTCCTTTTTCTATACTTCTACTGTATGCATGAACTGGAAATTTTTACTATATATTTCATATGTATTGTGTATTTATACAAATTTTTAAGCTTTGGTGTTCAATAGTTTTTTAGTAAAAGGTTTATAAATATCTAAAAATACAATGCCTTTTTTTTCGTTGCACATAGCTTGTTACATATATAAAAATACATAAATTTCATGTTCAAGAAATCTGTTTTTATGTTTTTGTTGTTTTGAATACCATTTACCAAATATTTAAAGAAAATTTTTAATTCTGCTGCTGTAAAACATTGTGTTAACAGGTGAATATATAAAACAATAATGAAACTTTTCGAAATAGTGTATAATCATGTATTACCAAAGCCATATTTTCATGTATTGACACATTTTCACATGGTATTTATGATGCTTTATAGTCAAAATTTGATGAAAGTAATGTATCAGAACTGAAAATTCCTCAAAAATTGATACAGAATTTGAGTAAAATAATTAAACGCTAAAAAATACCTCGATAGCTTAAAAGTGAAAAATGCTATAAATGTATTTTCTGAGAAATCTAAGTATAAGAAAAAACTAAAAAGCCTTAAAAGTAATAGAGAATAAGCTAATATTTAATAAAATAGGGCAAATACTTGTTGTAATTCATTATTTTTGTGATCAAGTGCTTTTTTACACTAAAAATGCAATTATCTCAAAATGGTTGTTTTCAAACTGCGGGTACAGTTTTCTCAGAATCTACAGAATGAGTGCTCATGCAATTTTTACTGCACATAAATAATATGTAGCTCTATATACTAAGCTTATTTTTTTGGAGATTTTCCTGAACTATTTTGCTGAAAAGCAGTTATCGTAAAAAATTTGACAGTTTTCAAAAATTTCAAAGTGATACTTTTACGATGAATTTTTTTGAAAAAAGTAAACAATATATTTTAAATATATTTACCAGTATTTAAATAAAAAAGCCTAATTAATATACAGACAAAATTTCAAGCTTATATATTTAACAGTTTCTGAGAAACTTGTACCTAAAATGGCTCAATTTAACATTGTCGGTATAGGCCCTACCGACTTCCCTTAAGGAATGAAAAAGTTAGTAATCATGACTCTATACCGATCACCATTGACTGTAACGTTGTGGCCTTCATCGTTTTTGAAGAAGTACGGACCAATGACTCCACCAGCCCATAAAGCGCACCAAACAGTCAGTTTTTATGGATGTAACGGTGTTTCGACAAACACTTGTGGATTAGCTTCACTCCAAATGCGGCAGTTTTTTTTTTTGTTGACGTAGCCATTCAACCAGAAGTGCGCTTCATCACTAAACAAAATTCGCTTATGAAAATCGGGAACAACGGCAATCTCGTTTTGGGCCCATTCGACGAATCTATGCCTTGCTTGATCATATTTAAAATGTAATGCCACAAGATTATCTTTCGAATAAAAAAAATCATGTCAATCGAATAATACATCGTTGTTTTATTGCAATTTAAAGTTCTAAACCTCTAAAAAGACACCCTTTATATATACATAATCCAGTCATATATCATTTGACCACTGTCAAAAGCCAGAATAACCATCTTTCGCAGAGGGGAAAATAGTCATTTAGGATCCTCAAGGTATTCACTAGGATGTTGAGCCATGCCGACTCTATTGCTGCACTAGATTACGCGCGTGAGGATCCATGGCGCGAACAACCCGATCGAGATGGTTCCATAGATTATTGATTGGGTTTAAGTCAGGTGAGTTTTCTGGACACGGAAGAACGATAAACTGATCCTGGTGCTCTTTGAACCACGCACGTACGCTGTCAGTTGTATGACACTCCGCAATGTCCTGCTGGTATATGCAACCATCCTGAGGAAAAACAATGCGCATAAAGGGGTAGACATGGTCTGAAAGGACAGATGCGTACTTCTATTGATCCATCGTGCTTTCCACAATGATGAATAAACACAGAAAATATAAGGAAAACATTCCCCAGACCATAATGCTCCCGCCTCCAGCCTGAACTTTGCCAGCAATTGTTGCAGGGTGTTTGCTTTTAGACGTTTCATGCCGTATTTGCCACCAACCATCTGTCCGATGGAGTATAAAGCGTGATTAATCAGAAAACTCTACCTGTCACCTCTCATTGGATGCCCAGTTGCGGTACCTGTGTGAAAATTCCAGTCTTCGTTGCTGATGAACAGCAGTCATCATAGGTGCATGGACCAGGCGCCTGCTTCGGAGAACCAGACGCAACAACGATCGCTGAACAGTAGTTTGGAAGCCACTGTTGGTAGCCCTTTGGTTCATCTGGGTGGTATGTTGCTTAACGGTAGCACGTCTAGTCTCCCGAACTCACCTCTGCAGCCGTCAGTCACCTCTATCACCTATGGCCCGTGGTACACCACATTTGCCATGTCACTGATTTTGGACGGTCCCATTTTGCCATGCACGGTATACTTCAACCACGGTGACACACGAACAGTCCACAAACTTAGCCGTTGAGGAAATGCTTCCAACCTTTTCCCGAAAGCCAAAAATCATGCCGTTTTGGACTTCGGATAACTCTTTACATGTTTGCATTACGCCAACGACTGTAGTGTTTTCCGAAGCCCTCACACACCCTTTATATACGCTCAATAGCACTGCGATGCCAGCATCCTTCTGTGATTGGTTATTTAACGTCAAAGTCGAAAGTACGTGGTGGTCACATTAATGTGACTGGACTGTATATATATATATAATTGTGTAAAACATTAAGATAATTTATAGGCTTGATCGATTTTCTCTAGAACTACTGGACCTATTTTAATGAAATCTGATGTATACATTTATGATATTGATATACCATGCAAAACAAATAGACATTGAACAATTGCAAAACACACGTATTATCGTGCGTAACACTCGTTGGAGCTGGAAGGTATGACACAGAGGTTGCAGAATCAACAACAGAAATGGGTTAATAGGGGGTATGATCCCCTATTACATGCCGATCTTACCCGATACAAGCCTTGCATCGCGGTGTCATACTTGAAATAAAGCAGTTTATTAGTTCTTGTCTCTCGCAATTGGTCCTACTGGCTCAGCAACACTGTTTTCATTTCCTGAATGGTTCTTGGGGGGTTACAAGTTGTAATTGCCCTCCCCAGAGCTTCCTAGACATGTTTTATAGGGCTGAGGTCTGAAGATCTGGCTTGCCAATCCATACGGCGAATATCTTCACTCTCTAGAGATTCGTCGATCACCAACTTCACATTATCGTCCATTAAAATGAACTCTCGGGTCCACATGCACCCCTGAAAAGGTGAGCTTAGGGCTGCAAAACCTCATCCCTACACCTCACACCAGGCACATAGCCTCTTTCAAAGACATGAAGAGGTGTACGGTCATCCGAAATGATGCCCTCGCAGCCCGTTAAACCTCATCTGCCGTAATTGTCGATTTTGTGGACATTGGACAGTAGATAGTGGGTCCCTGGTTCTCTCCATGTGAACGTCTGACGAGAATCCGTATTTAGGCTGAAATGGACTCATCGCTAAACAGAACGATGGCCCATTGATCCATAGTCCAATTTCTATGCTGTATGCACCATACTAAATGGACTCTCCTGTTCGTAGACATGAGCGGGACATAAACAGCAGTTCATCTGGCAAACACAACCCTTTCTCATGAAGTCATTTTTGAAACAGTCACCCTTGATACATGGGTCTTTGTGGTTGCATACAAGTAACGAGAGAGCTGTGAAGTTGTAGCCCTTCTGTTACGCCTCACTGTTATCGACAAATGACGATCTTCTCTGGCCATTGTAGCTCTTGGACGACCTTTCCCAGGCTTGTTTTCGATGGATCCAGTATCCTGGAACTGTTTCCATAAGTTACATACGACGCTGGGCGTTGAATTGAACTCTCTAAAAATCTGGACTTGCATTGGCCTGCTTCTAGCCTCTCTACAATTCACCACCTCATCCCATCATCTAAACATTGATGGTTACTCCTTTCTACTGTAATAATTTGAATTGAACTAATTGCTTCAAAGTAACACTAAGAAATTTGCCGAGGTGTACCGGCGAACGAAATACGTCTTGCATGCGCTTATAAAGCCTGTTTTTCTGCAGGCTCCGCCTACACACAAGTGTTCACTTACGTATTTGCCGTACAAGATTTGCATTTTTTAAAGAAGTAGGGATTTTTCATTCAATTCAGTTCTTTGCATGCAATTCGATAAAATGCATAAATTATCTTAATTTATTTCATCAGTATATATATATATATATATATATATATATATATATGCATGCACTTCTGTGTTTGTGGTGGGGATTTTATTATCCTACATATTTCTCACAATATACTACATGAAGTGAGCTCAGATTTGTTGTGGATTTTTTTTGTAGGATTATTATTCTGCAATACCATGCGACATTATTATGCATAATGGCTCTTGCGTGTGTACATGTGTAAACATCTACTATCTCAACAAATCTTTATCCTCACTTTATATAATACGATCTTTTTTATCTCTATGGAAAAAGATACATAATCTTTCCTTTGAATAATAATTAAGTTTGCATGAATAGAAGATAAGTAAAAGAATGAAAACTAATATTATTTGAATCCCACGCATACATTGTGAACTTCATCATTAGTAATTATTTATATAATAGTCTTTGTATATGTGCGGAACACGTATATTAAAGAGTTTTTTTTAAAAAAATAACTAGCTTATTTCAATACTTGCTCTTCTTAGAACAGTAATTAGTAACACTATATTTCTAGAATAACTTGGTATTTATATTACTTGACAAGACAATTTGAATTAAATTACGTATAGTTCCATATTATTTAATAATCATCTTAATTTGTCATCATTATTATATAATTATCTTCTTCGCTTAGAATTCTTTGTTATGTATTAGTATCTTTAACTAAAACAGTCACTCTTTTAACAAGTTACGTGATTAGATAATTATATCTTTTTAACTGATACATGTCGGAATTTTTATTTCATAAGGTACTGTATAGATATATTTGGAAAAGTCAAAAGTGTTAGGATAGTATTTAAAATTACTTCGTATCACTCCTATAAAACAAAATTTTGTTGGTTGAATAAGTATAAATTAGGAATTTTTGATAAAAATAGAAATTTTCAACACTTATTGAGGCATCATTAGCAAGCATTGAATTTTTTTTAAAAAATCCGGTTGATCTTGTACTAGTTATTTCTTGTTAGGTTAATTTGATAAAATTTAAATTAATTGAATGAGAGAGAGAGAGATACATCTTGAGATAGAAATTGTGCGAAATTTTAAAATTTTCAGCAAAAAATCCCTCAAAAAGTTTTGTTAAAACTGTGAATATGAATCAGTAGTGGAATGTTACATAAATTGCATGAGCATGAATAATATAATTTTGTTGGAGCTGGTTTAATGTAGCACACTTGCATACGTCAAAAAACCACAATCAAGTACAATAGAGTTAAATATTGTTGACAGATTTTTAATTTTTATGAGAGGTCAATTTATATGAGCGTAAAAAACAACAGAAGTATAATAAATATATTTATTCTGCTTTACACATGGTATAAATCCTAAAAAATAGCATCCATATACCAGGTGCATCAAAAGTCACGCACATTCACATGGTACTCTTTATTGCTTAAAAACCAAAAAAGGGCGGTTGATAGCTTTGTCACCAGATGGAAGCAGGGGCCCCATCCTAAGAAGTTTTGAATATAGCTAGGATCGGTTTCAAAATACTTGTCAGTTATAATCAATTGAGGACAACGGGAGGTGCATGATGTTTTCCCAAAATCAAAGTATAACCATCACGGAATTTTATTTCACTACAAAATCTCATTGCCATGTGATAAATACATTTCAGCAGAAATATCCAGGTGAAACAGCACCAAATGCATCAATGATAACACCCTTAGCGCAACGGTTTCGTGTGATACAGGATCGGTTGCAAACAAGAAGCGATTGTATAGAGAGTTCATAGTGAAATCGAAAGTGGCAGATGTGGAAACCGCTTTACAAAAAGATTCAATGAAAAGTAGTCCAAAACTCGCTGTGCCGCTGGAAATGTTAAATTTATCAGCATGGAGAACAGCACGGGAATTAAATTTCCAACCGTTTAAAATGCTCGCTGCCCGTGAAAAGAAGCCTTCCGATTTTGAGAAAAGGTCACATTTATGCAGATGGTTTCGTTCTTACCTAGATATATATGGCATCCGTAAACAGGATAACGTTTTTTTTTACGGATGAGGCGTGGTTCCATTTGCATGGGTACGTGAACAACCAAAAAAGCCGGTCAACCACAAATCCACACATTATACAGGAACGGCCCTTACATGATATAAAAAATTCGTGTGTGGAGTGTGATGTGTTGCGTCATCGGATTGTGGGGCCCCTTTTCTTCGGTAACACTGTCGCTTCGACCGTCTACATAAACATCATTATGGGATTCATATCCTTGTTGAACAGTGATGAACAGTACACTTCGCTGCAGCAAGACGGCGCAACATGTCACATATCACGGTACAGTATGGAAGTTTCAAGTGAATTTTTCGATAATCATGCCATTTCCAAAGGACTTTGGCACCACGTTCACAGGACTTGTCAATTCCGGATGTTTTCTTTTGAGGATATCTGAAAAATGTCGCCTTCAGGAATAATCCCTATACGCTTGATGAACTTAAGAGTAACATATTTCACGGAATATCGGATATTAATTTTCACAGACTTCGTAAAGTGTTAACTAATCTGGTAAAAAGAGTTCGATTGTGTGTCCAGGAAAACGGAAAAATATTTTGAATAATTTATGTGATTTGTCCATGTCTGATACCTGACAGTAAAGATAACCGTTCAACTTTTGTTTGACTGTTTTTCTGTTTGTTAACATAATTCATTTATCTTTAAAACTCAACCACCAAGGTTAATGTGCGTGACTTTCGATACACCCGGTATAATGAGTTATTCCTCTAAGACGAGAGAGAGAGATAAAAAGGACTGAGAGGTTGAACATACAAAGGAATTTAGTGAACAAAATAATTTTGTGTCCACCTTAAAAATTAGATTTTTACCTTCATTATTCATGTGTTTCTTTCAACAATTATTAAGTGGAGCATAATGTGAAAGTGATACAGAGATTTAAAAAAATATCTTAAGAATGATCATGTACGCGCATTCTTCTTTATTTTAAACTTCTTCATTTTCTTCTTGATTTTTTAAACCGGATTTATATAAATTTTCGATGAAAAAAAGTCGTGCTAATTAATGTTTAATACAAAATAATAATCATTATATATTTATTCATATTTGATTCAAAATGGAATTTTTTAAGTTACCCAATTTATACTTAGTCCTCACTTCTAAAACTTTGATATTATATAAGATGCAATAAAAAAATCCATTAAAAATCCTAATCTTACATTGATTCTTCACTAGTCAGTTGAATTTATTAGACAGAAGAGAATAAAGTGTGGTAGCGAATTAAGGTAATTTATACTGTTGGTGAATTAATCTCCAATAGAGTTGAACCCATTTTAATGAAATTAGGTATGTACATAAACTGATATAGCACAAAAATTACTATAATCGTACACACAAATAATCAGTTTCACAGGTATTATTTTTTTAATAAATAAAGTCTAAAGCAGTGGTTACGTGACATGCCGCAAAAAAGGAATTAATGGGGAGTATGAAAAATGAGACAGTTTAAGAATCCTTGTGATAGTCGGTCCCGTTTCTCCTATGAAACTGTGTCTGCAGCCACCTAGTGGTCATAACCTCCAACTTGTGGCCGGTGTTATTTCTGTGGAGTACAGCGTTTTATCTTAGTGCTAGTAAAATCTCCTCATATAGAGGGGTAGATACATGTTTAATTTGTTGGTACTCTCATTGGCGTGTTGCGGAATTTTGGAAAGGGAGATGCCCTAGCAGTATTCATTCTCGTCACTTGATTATGGAAAAAATTAACAAGCTCGTTGCCAATAGCTATTGTGATGTTTTTAAGAATGACGTAATTATACAATCATTTAATCTCAATCAATGCTGTTTTCAGGTCCTAAATTATTGGTTCCCTAACATCTTAAACCAGTGTCTTTTTTGTAAAATAAATAAATAAACACTGAGCCTTCTCATTATAACAGTTTTCCACCATTTTGAGAGTTGTTTAATATTTTTGTTTTAAGTATCAACTAGAAGTAGAAAAGACCGCATGAAATTTCTTTTACAGAACTTGAAAACAGGGTAAATCCGTATTGTTTTTCATGGCATTTTAGTCATTGTTATTATCAAGACGGTTTCATTGCTTCGTTTCAAAGTTTTCTTAAGAACACAAAATATAACTAATAATTGGTTCGTAGAAAACTTAATATAGCCATATTTTAAATATTTTTTATTGTAGGCATTTCTTTGCCATGCTATTCACAACGTAAAAGATTTATTTTAAAGACAATTTTTTTGTAAATATATATATATATATATATGTCCGTTATTACTTTTTTACACGCATTTGACTAGTTAACCTTGGTAAAACCCACAAACTTTAATGGTACTTTTTCTTAAAACACTGCTCTACATTGAGCTGAAATCCAGCCTGAATCGATTTCTTATGTAATCATTCTTAATCCTATTGAAATAATAATTGTATCCTACCACACAATCGTCACTGGCCTCGCTTGTACCACCCTAAAAATTTCCAATTCCCACCTTGTAAGCCTAATCCTCATTTGTTAAGGTACCCCCTCCCGTAACTGCCACATCGCGGATGACCCAGAATTCTAGGAGGCCCCAAACCTGGCTTTGTAAGAGAACCCTAGTGTTCTCCGTTACACCACTGATAACCCTAGATGGTTTGGAAGGAATAAGATAAGTTATATTTTCCCTCCCCAAAAAGCGCTTCAGACATATAATATAAAGTTAAGTTCTGAACATCTCTCTGATCGGTTCATACACTCATAATATATTCTCATTTTAAAGATATTGTCAGCCAAATAAACCTTACTTAGACAGGTGTGTGTGTTTATCCATAATAATAATTCAAAGATGACTGCAGTCTTCAATACGTGAATATAAGACTCCCCAATTTTTTTTTTTATCCCTATAACACACAACCTTCATAAATTCTTTGTCGGAAACGTCTAAAATGAAGCGTTTGTGGCCAAATCACCAAATTTACTCTGCTGAACTCATATTTATATATTAATGTTAGATGACAGATTGCGAGTCCTTGTTTCATAGTAGACAAATGCCATCTATAATTTGTCATTAGAGTCTTAAGAGATTAGTAAACAGAAAATACTACTACTTCAACAGATTCCAGTTCCATTGTTTCAGTTCAATGCACGACTTTAAAAGTGCTCTTGAGAGAACATGATTCAAATAACAAGTATTCTGACAAACAAACCAGTTTCAGTTACCCTTCTGAGAACAGTAATCCTTGAGACTTTTGTTCCCGTGGTCGTGTAGGAAGTTCACGTGGTAGCTAGGAAGCTGATGCACTCCTGTTTATGCTTCGCTGTAGAATATAAATATCGACTCTCATATATCTTCATGACCCTTAGACAATCTAATCTAGGCCTTTTCCACTAAGCTAAATTTTCTTAGTACGTAGAACACCGTACAAGGCGTACCTTAAAGTGTCTTGTAATCTGCACTTAAAACAACACTGTCTCAAGTCCCTTCAAAATTATACACCATATTCCATCATTGAAACTAATTACATGTTTCAACTGTTTGCTTTGGGTTCCACCGAATGTAGCAGTCTCCTCCAATTAAATAAAGACATCAAATAATTGAGTGAACAAAGCTAGAAAATTGCCCACATTGATCAAAAAGCATTGCATTCTAATGGACAGCCCACATATTTTCTAGTTTTCTTAAGCAGTTAATATGTAAAATCTGAATTCATTGTTACAAGAATTAGTCTTACCTTCCAATCAGCTTTTTTAAAAATAATTACGCGAAAGAGACAAATTCACCTAAATTTGATAATCTGTGTACAAGAATGTGTCGATTGCTTTACATTTTTTTAAAAAAAATATCCTGATGGAATTTCCTTCATTTTAAGCATAACTGTCTGGAAACTATATGTAAGAGTGTTTTTTGGTATTTTTCTTGAAACGCTTTGGGAAATTAAACTAGATTCAAATTTACATAGTGATATCCTATGGCAAACAAAAAAGCTATATTACTTGAAATATTCCTTCTGAAATATCATTTGTTACAGAGAATACCACTCCCAATGTTACATTAATATAAAATTAAAATATCATATTATTATATGAGTTATGCTAGTTTTTTTACCACAAGTAATTTTATTTCATACTTTATTTATACCTATTAGTGTTTAGAATGAAGTTATAAAAATCCCATAAAAATCTTTAATGTACGAAATTTTAAAAAAGTTTTATGATAAAGGGGAGACACACACACACGTAAAATTAAGAAAAGTGCAAAGCAGAATATGGATAGAAATATGTGAGGTACTAAGATAATTTATTTTTCAAACATAAAAATGTGGAAATTCTAACCTCAAATTTGCATTAGAGTAATAAACAAGGTGTATTGATGCGTGTAAAAAGTTTCTTTGTGTGTGCGGGGTTAATTTTCCCCAAAAATATTTAAGATCATTTCTCAATTGTTAAATTAATTTCATTACGATCATTTATTATATTGAACTCACAATCTTATCATCAGAATAAAAAAAGCAACAACTGAGTACTGCACAAATTCTGAAAATTTTCGGGAACTTTTATCAGATAGGAGAAATATAAGATACGCAAATGTCATATAAAACTCCATATTAAATATTGCATACCTTATCGAAACTGAGAAGAGCCATGCATGTTCGTATCCAATAAAAGCAAATGACGCATGTTTTAGTCATTCATCCGTTTCTTGTACATATATTGGCCGAAAACTATATATTAAATAAATATAAGATTTAACATTTTTCATCATTCATGAATTCATGATTCAAAACTTTCATATGCAAGAACAAAGAGAAGTTTGGAATTTGAGTTATTCATGTTATCCCCTTATTCCTGTCGTTTTATGTTGACTTTCAGAAAATATCTTTTTTATCCAAACTTAGAATAATATTGTCTTTTTGCAGAGGTAAACTTTTAAAAACGTTTGCATAAAATGTTACATTATATTTCCTTCTCGCGTTTCGTTGTAATTTTAAATCTTATTTGTAGAATTTCAAATTTCTTGAATTCGTTAAAATAATACAATCAATTTCGCCTTTATCTTCAATTTATGTGATGCGCATTTTCTAGCTAAATCATTAAGTTTAGGTCAATAGTTCAAAAAATAACTATTAATTCTCTTTCTTTGATTATTTGATATCTTACGAAAATAAAATGTATATGTTTGAAAATACTTCATGCTTTGGTTACAAATAAAAGTTTGGGTGGAATTGAGAAACATATTGGAAAGTTCAAGTTCATATATATATATATATATATATATATATATATATATAAATATTTACCAAATACTAAAAATTCACAAAGGTTAAAATCTTATAGCGTGTGCTCTTTTGTTGAGTTTAATTTCTGAGAATTATTTAAAAGAGTTATGTTTAACAATTTCAGTTGAGATGCAAAAATATAGTTAACTAATGTTAAACTATATAGTGAGTTAAAAATTGATGTAACATGTAAAAATGATTTTTTCTTATACATTGAAAAAATATATTTGAGCCAAACTGTTTCCGTTTGTCATGCAATTTTCAGCCTCTCCAAAATGAATAATAAGAGCAAATGAGAAAATATTTAGAAATAATATTACAACCTAAATTTAAATTCTGTTATCAAGAAAAACCTTTAAAAAAAACCAAAATCTATGTTTTTGATTAGTTTTTAATGATAAAGCTGTTTGTCTAAGAGTTATATATATATATATATATATATATATATATATATATATATTATAAGCAAGGAATTTGTACATTTATCTTTCTAGTGAATTTCACACAAAATCAGGATTTATACTAATTAAAATCACTTTTAAATCCAAAAACTAATTCGATATTCTGCAGTATGTGGCTTATGAGGTATCTATATTTCATAAAAAAAATGTTCTAACCTAATAATTGCCATTTCATTACATGTTAATTTATATACAATTATAAAAGTCTAATTCTTCAGTTAATATTTTCGAGCATAGTTATAAAATAACATTTTATTTGTTGTAAATTATAATAAGGATAAAACAGTTTTAAACCCTGCATTTTTTCTAGTTGTTTTGAAATTTCCTAAAAATTTTGAGACTTAGTTTTTACCCATATAATCAAAATTTGATCTCATTTAATAGATATGTGCATAATGAAAGATATCGTAAAATGCAAAGTGAGTAACATTGATGATTTATATGTATTGCTTTGAACTTACTGTTTTAACCCTCTGAGTGAATGACTCGCTAATTGAATTTCACATCGAAAGCGGTCTACTTTTTCAAAGCTAGCGGTAGCCAAAATGTTTCGATAAATTTCGCGAACTGCTTCAAAAACGCACGGCAGTTTAATGCCTTCCCCTGTTAAAACCGCAGGAGGTACTGAAATGGTTTTGCAAGGGATGATTTTATTGCTTTTCGTTCTCTGTGTTCTTCGAAACGGGAGGTTTCTCATTTACAATTGTAGCCTAGGGCGAGGATTGTGAAATTGACATTTTCTCCTCTTCACGGCCAACAGAAACTTCACCCAATTTATTGCAAATATATATTTCATATATTTGGAAAACTTGCTCAATTTCTGATCTAAAAACCAATTAGGTTTTAAGAAATTTTAATTTTCTGAGTTTTGATTTTAAATTCGGTTTCATTTTAAAGCATTTTTGCATTCCTAGATTGAATTAATTAAAAATATTTTTTAACACAATCCAATATTTCGTGTGAAACGGCAATTAACTACAATTTTAGTTTCTAAAATCATTTCTGTTTGCTCATGTTTTTAAGTTTTTGAGTTTTCTCACATTAACTTAATTAAGATTGATTTAAAGACCAATATATTTTTTGACACATAGTTTATATAATTTAAAAGCTCTTTACTTTGTTTTCATTATTTTTTTTCCTTTTGAAAAATGCCATGACCAAAATTTATGCAGGCTACTGTGATAAATAATACTTGAAAGGGATGGAATATGACTGAAAATGGTAAATCTAAAATGCAGCTTTTTCAGGTAATATTACAATTAGACTACAGAATACAAATGTTGCAGAATGAACTAAATATTTCCCTGATGTACCACAAACTACATTATAATAAATCTATTGTAGTACTTCACTGCAGTATTTTAAAGTCTTGCAGCAAAAACTTAAGCTTGCTTAACTGCCACGATGGGGAACTGAGAAAAAAATAGATATTGTTTACAAACTTGGTGATTTCTGGATTACGTTTGTATAACTACTAATTTCCATATAAATATTTTGCATTTAAAACTCTTGTGAATATATAAGGTTCTGATAAAAGTGAATAATTGATCAAATTAACAGTTGTTATCAATGTTATGTCTTAGAATATTTTGAATTAAAAAAGATATTTCAGTCATATTTATTTCAAGTAGAATTTTCATGTAGAGCATAAGTTGGATAGTAACAGATTAAAAAATTAAAGCTTTACAGGCAATGGAATTTTTTTATGACTTTACAAATTTTAAATATGTTTTTCTCAGATTTTTAATTTTGAAGATGAGAGTGTTTTCTAATCCCTAAGGCGTTTTTCCTGTTCAAGATAGAGTCTTGAAATATCTCCCTTACATATGTTCTATAAAAGTTCATATGGATTTAGGTCTGAGAGCTTTAGTTATTTTTTAAAAATATCTTAATGTTAATATTTAAAAAAAATGGGTTTTTCCAGGTTTAGCCATAAAAATAATTATTAAAATTCAACAAATAGATATATTTTAAATTTTATACTTTTTGTTTCCAATAATCTAAGAAATATTAATCACTTACAATAATTAAATATTTTTAATAATTTAACATTTTAGAAAAGTTTTAAAAATTTCAAAACTGTTCAATGCTTCAAAATTGTGAAATAATGGCTTGTCAAACTAACCTATTATTTGCAGAATCAATATAATAGTATAATTTGAATAGAAAACAAAAATTAATTTTACTGTGACAAACTGTTTACGACTTCTACTCATATTGTAAAAAGAATGAAAGATAAATATATAACATAGTGGCAGTAAAAAACACATTCACAATATGTTAAAATCCTGTCCCGATACAAATTTCAATACATTTTCCAAACTGTAGCTAAAAACAATTATATGTTTATTAGGCCAAAAATTATTTATATTTAGATATATTTTTCCTTATTAAGTACATAATGAATAATGGCAAGATAATTTGTAAAATCCTGAAAGATTTTAATGAAGAAAAAAGCCAGACATAATTTTAGATAGTTAGAAATTTAATTATATAATACACAAATATGCATGTTTTAAAAGAATTAAGTTGGCTAAGAAAATGAAATTTACTAAAAATTTCCTGAATAAAGTAAATCAGATTTCATCCGCAAATACATATAATTGTAAGAAAAGGTTTTATTCAATTTACAATTAGTTACAAAAACCTTTATAAAAATAATTTTAACAGGTATAAATAGCAAAAATATCAAAGAAGTATGAGAAAGACACATACATGTCGTTTACAGAAATGTCACAGTGTGATATTTTTCGAAACACGGCACTGCACACACACAGTCCAACATTACAGTCTTTACATTGAAAACGAGTTTTTGATGTTTAACGACTAAATCGTAAATATAAGAAACAACAGTCAAATATCACGAGTGCAGACGGCGCTCGCTGATACTTGAGTGAGAAAATTACAGCAGCATAAAATGCGACCTCGTTTGAATTATATCTAATGTGCATATTTGGAACTGCGTACTCGAATTAACTCAAGTGCACACGTCAAGGGTTTATATTGCATTCTAAGTCAACACGGTGGCTACTGACGAGCGACTACGTATAATTTTGAACCGCGGTTAAGTGACGAGGACGATACCTGAGCTGATACTTCCCCTTCCAAACTTCCACATCACACCAACGTGAGGACTTTTGACCTCGACGTGTTTAACTTGCATCAGCTCCTCTTCAACGCTAAACTTTTGTGGTACCAGGGCTCGAACACTGGACACGAGTTCATAACAATGGCCATCAGGCTACCGTGGCCGCAAAAGAAAATAGCAAGTTTGAAAGAAATGTAATGGAGAAGTATATTTGAAGAAATAACTTCAAAACTTAACGAAAAACCAAAATATCAAAATTTATTTTAGGAATAATAGTGAATATAACTTCGTACACCTAAAACCACTTTACGCAGCGTATTTTGAAAGTGAACGTTTCCCCTTTTAGAGAAACTTACTATAATTATGTCAAATTCCTTTCATTTTGCTCTAAGGGGATCCCCGAAACAACGTAATTTTTTTGATACACAAAATTACTTATGGTTGAATCTAATACAATTCCCTACAAAATGAATGAAAACCCTTTTTTGTCATATAAATTGTGTTTGAATAGGAGATGGTTAGTTAATAAGAACATTTAAAACGGGTCGGCAATCTATGGACCTGTGGGCACGTGGTACAATTCTTAGTGGCACTCAGCACTACTCTACAAATTTGTCAATTCTTGAGTGGATGGAAGTTGATAATAGAGCTTATTTGACAAACATCTTCTGAGAGTTTTGAACATTTATGGAACTACAAAATAATCTGAAAGATAATTCTAAGGATATATTTACAGCTATTTTGTAAATAATTGAGTGTTATTACTAGGGGATTTAATTGTTGAAAAAAGAAAATTGCATGTACTCTGCCTTCCACTTATGATTTGGCATATCAAAGTAAAAAATCTTTCCTAATATGAAAAATATTTCGACTCCGCAAAGAGAAATTGTTTAACAACTGAATGCTCAGAATCGTGTCATGCATTATACCCCTAGTTTTGCGATATGAAAGAAGAGTCGTGAAAGAGTTAATTCGCATTACAATTTTTATTTAACTGTAATGAAGGGAATCATTTATATTTCACTTTGTCTATTTCTTATTTAAGTAAATATGTTGGAAACATACATTTTTAAAATTTTTTTTATCTTTGTTGAAGAAATAGTAACATTTTATATTGTTTATTTTTATGTTAATAAATGTATTTTATTGATCCATAATTAATATAAAATAAAACTGTAAATCTAAATTATTTACCTCTTATCTTTAAATCTGCAAATATTACCGTAAGAATCGAAGGATTTCAAAATTTCCTACTATGTGGCACGCTGAATGATACTGACAGATTGGTTTGGCACGTCTTAGCTACACAGTTGCCGCCCCTGATTTAAAATGTTGGGTAAGATAACCATTATATTTTTAAAATTTTATAAATATACAAAAGGAGAGTATTTTGGCAATACATGTTTTAAAAGGAGTAAAGTTTACGAGAACGAAATATAAAATTGCGTTAAAATTATTGGTACTCTATCAACCGTACTTCTTTTATATATATATATATATATATATATGTATATATATATATATATATATATATATATATATATATATATATATATATATATATATATATATATATATATATATATATATATATATATATAAAATACGGTCGATAGAGTACCGTAGTTACGGGTACTCGTGACAATGAATTGGAAATTAAGTTCACAATTCATTGTTATTAAAATATATAAAATTTTACATGACTTATTTTTGTATTTGTTATTTTTATATTCCTTACTGAAAGCAACAAATGGGAGTCCATTACCTGCCAAAACTGCAGAGGCCTGGTTGTTTACTCCACAAGCTCCTACCTTATGCTTACTCTGCCCTACTAAGTAAAAATGCCGTCTTCTGCTCGTCAAGATCATGGAAGTGCAGATATTGTTTTCCATATATTTTAAATATTAGTTTTCTAACTTCTACATCAGCATTTTAATAGTCTACACTCCTGCAAAGAAGTCTGAATTCAAAACTATAAAAACTTATTATTCCCCCAACAATGTCATTTATACCTTTATTTTTTATAATCTATGAATGCGTTAAACTATTAATTTGTTATCGCGACTATTTAATATTAAATGCGAAATAAAAAAACGAATAAGTTTCAAACTGAAACTTAAATTGAATTTTTCAAAAATTGTCATCGATATTCTGATAACTTTTACATATTGTCATTTTAGCATATCACACATCTATCTTCTATGTAAAAATCTCTATTATAAGTTCATCAAATGTTTCAGCATATTTTTACTCATAACATGCAGTTTTCAACCACATTGTGAGGCCGCGGTAGCCTAATAGTCAAAGTAACGGACTCGTAGCTGGTGTGTCATTAGTTCGACCCCAGCACCACTGAAGATCCGCCGTGTAAGGGAGCGATGCTCAAGCGTCATCCTCGTCACTTGACCATGGTTTAAAATTACGGGGTCCGTCGCCAAGTGAGTGAATATTAACGTCGCACTGTTCAGCTACACGAGGGCTTTTAGTGATGGACCTCGTAATTTTGAAGCATGTTCAAATGACAAGGGCGACACCTGAGCTGGCACCCCCATCTCCTGACTACCACACCAACGAGAGGACATTTCAGCTCTCGATAGATTTAACGTGCATCGCTGCCCTACACGGCGGGTCTTTTGTGGCACTGGGCTCGAACTCGAGACATGCCAACCATGATTGGATACCTTGACCACCTGGTACCCCGGCCACAGGTCCGTCGCCAAAAGCCCTCAAGTAGTTAAGTAGAGAAGAGAGAGAGTGCGACTTTAATATCCCCTCACTTAATTAAATTATATGAAATTTAAGGAATACTTGAAAAAATATTAGAAGTCGAATATATATATATGTATTAAAAATTAATCTAATGATAATTTTAAATATCCAAAGAATTATTAGTATTTATGGTAAATATATGTTTTTCAACTGAGTATGTGAGACACGCATAAATATCTTTTTCGAAATTCCAATGCAGAATTTCAGTGGAGCTAATACAAAATTCCTAGTTTTGCTTGCTTAAGATTATAAAAATGTCCAAATTTTAATAACCTTTTCTTCAGTCAACCACTAATGGAACATGAATGATGAGGGATTATGCATAAATATATATTTTTTTAACTTGAATTTAAAAAGGATCTTTATATTTATTTATATGCGCAAATGTTAACTGTAAATTTGTCCAGAGATACTTTTAAATACTCTTTATTTGAAGATTCCAGTTCAAAAATATAAGCTTGTAGTTAAAGTTCTCTTTGAATGAAATTAATGTTCAGACATTCAAAATTCAAATATAATTTGTTACCTGAACAATACAAAACAAGGGATTCTATGTAAGATGCCCTGAGTATCTGGCTTTAAAATTATGAAAAACTAAAAGATTTAGATAGGTTTTTTTTTAACAATGGATAAAAATTTTTTGCAAATAACGTAATACAGAAGCTTAAAAATTATTCATGTTTAGAAGTGTCCGAAATTTTAAAAGATTTTAAATTTTAACCTTTTTTTATTTTTTTGACACATAACAAAATAATCATTTTTAAAAAAAATCCCTGAAAGTATTGATTAAAATAAGAAAAATGAAACAGTAAATTATCCTCAATGTTTTAATATATAATTTGAATTTAAATACTACAGATATTTTTTAAAAACTTAGACATACATTATAAAAACTTAATTCCATTTGAGAATTTTAAGGTAAAGAAAAAAATGAGAATTCTCAACTCGTTGACTTGCTATTTGTGTACACTTTAGGGGGTTTAAAGAAATTCTTCCCAGATTTTACGATTGCCACAGGAACCGGTCTCCCCGTGAGCCATAAAACTTCCCCTCAATGCCCATTGTGTCTCCCCGACCGTCTCTAATTATCTTTCAAGATTGTAAACCTTTAAAGGGGGAAAATAATTCGGAAAAACTCGACTTTAACGTTTTTGAACACATTATTTGAAGGGGAAAAATCTGTTTGGTTCATTTTTGGTGAGTCCCCGGCCTTACGAAAAATTCAGTGTGGTCCGTTTTCGAAGCCTCTCTAGTAGGGCGGAAAAATCCGTGCTGTTCGGTTGGAGGGTTAAATCAGATTGATTTATTGATTGAATATTAACGTCACACTGTTCAGCTACACGAGGGCTTTTGCCGACAGACCATGTAATTTTGAGCCATAGTCAAGTGACGTGAACGAAACCTGAGCTGGCACCCCTCTCTCCTAACTATCACACCACACAAACGGAAGGACGTTTCAGCTCTCAACAGATTTAACGTACATCGCTGCCCTACACGGCGGGTCTTTAGTGGTACTGGGCTCGAACTCGTTACAAGTTAAGCCACGATCCGATACCTATACCACTCGGCTACCGTGGCCACTGTTTTTAATGAGAAATAATACCATAAAATTGTAATTTTTCCTTTATTAATTTAAATTAGTGTCGAAATAATAAATTACTTTTGGAGATTGTTTTATTTGTAATTACTTCAGCAAAACACAATTTGTTATACGCAAAATACAATTTGTTTTGAAGAAATTATTTAAGTATAGGTGAGAAATTATGTATACCACATTTCTCCATATAACCAATGAAAAGTTATTAAAAATTATCATTGCGGATTGTATCATTGGAAATAGTATAATAGGAATATTCATCCCATACGTTGCTCCAGATATTATTTAATTACACAGCTTGTGCGTATAGATGTATTAGACCTTACAAATTATTTTTTCGATTTCAAATCTCTAAAAACCTGTCAGATTGTACTATTTTCTTATAAAATAAATTACATTACAGTAAAATTCGGCGTATAACGCGCATTTTGAACACAAAAAATTAAATCGATATTTACAGGCATGCGTTAAACGCCGAGTATAAAAAAGGATAGCATTAAAAATGAAGGTATATGCATATTAAAAATGAGACCAACATGTATCAATATACTGTTTATTTAAAATATAAGACATATCTTATGCACTTTGTAGGGTTTTAGTTCTCGAAGTATACTATTTTTCAAAAGCCTGGGATGATACCTCGAATAAATAACTTCAAGACATAACAGCATTGCACACGTTATTTCAGCTTTCTTCGTAAAAAAAGGTGTACGAGTTATACGCAAATATCTCTTAAAATGAAAAAAAAAAATGCTGCTTGAAAGTATAGGTGCGCTTAATGAGTAGGATTTTACGATATATATATGTAATGTATGAATACGTAAAAAATAAAATGCCCATGCATTTACAAATTTTAGAAGATTATTTTTCGTATTCATATAGAAATATTAAATATGTATTAAAGTATAGGTAAAAAACCATTATTATTATTTGTAAGAATCAAACTTTTTATATGTTGAAAAATAACAGAGTTAATGTAGCACGTAATATTTTTTCCATAAGTCTTACTTTTGTTGATATAGGCTTCGTAATGTTTAAACATATATCTAAAACTACTAAACTTCATTATTTAAAAAGGGTGTTTTTTAGAGGTATAGAACTTTAAATTGCAATAAAACAACGATGTATTATTCGAATGACATGAATTTTTTTTATTCCAAAAGTAATCTTGTGGCATTACATTTTAAATATGATTTCTGGCATAGGACTGCCACGGCTGGCTCGGATGTAGTCCAATTTGGACGTCCAATTTTAGATGACTTTTTCCAACATTTGTGGCCGTATATCGGCAATAACACGAAGAATGTTGTCTTCCAAATGGTCAAGCGTTTGTGGCTTATCCGCATAGACCAATGACTTTACATAGCCCCACAGAAAACAGTCTAGCGGTGTTAAATCACAAGATCTTGGAGGCCAATTCACAGGTCCAAAAAGTGAAATTAGACGGTCACCAAACGTGTCTTTCAATAAATCGATTGTGACATGTTGCACCGTCTTGTTGGAACTACAGCTCCTGGACATCATGATTGTTCAATTCAGGAATGAAAAAGTTAGTAATCATGGCTCTATACCAGTGCTTCTCAAACTTTCAATACTGGCGCCCCCCTTTTCGATCACAATTTTTTCGCGCCCCCCTTATACATTAATAATGTACTGAATGCAAAAATAATGCACTTTGACGCTAAAGTTACAATAGGCGATCTTAATTATAAAACATACAAATTAGTAACATAAGTATTAAATTTTGTATACTACTTTTAAGCAAAATAAATAAATAAATAAAATAATAGGATAATTATTATGTTATTTTTCCTTTCTCTAATTTTTTTAAATTGAACATATTGCAAAATGCGGTAGCTGCTTAGAAGACAAAATACAGATATCTGCTAAATATAGAAAAAGAACTCAGAGGGTCAATTTCTAATAATAAGCATTCCTTATAAAAACTTTGCTTTCCGAGACAAGCTCATGGACGCCATTAATACTTTTTAAACTTGTTCTTAATTTATTAATTAGTTATAAAATATTCTGTGCAGCACTGATACATTTAAAGTATACCGGCTGAAGTGCCCGCTCTTTGCTCGAGTTCATTTATAAGAAAATAAAACATTATTGATATAATAGCTGAATTGTAAGGGAAGCAAAGCCAAGTGCTCGACAATGTTTACAAAAACGTAAAATGATTTTTTTTAAATCGTTGCTCAAATTATAATTAGTTTTAAGCGAATTGTAATTTTAAGCCTCACAGAATTAGCATTTATAATTGATGTTAAACAGTAGCGCACACAGGAATTTTTCAAGGGGGGTCCGGGTCGAAAGTTCACCAATCTTGTATCAGGTTCCTTTTGATTTTGTCGATTTTCGGGAATAAAACACAGTAAAAAACTAATTCTTAAATAAATAATTAGCATTAAGTAATAAAATTAATCATTAATAACAAATACTTAACTAAATTCTGCGTACTATAAACTTAGAATTACAATCAATCGGAAAAAATCAAGGGCTTTGGGGGGTCAGGACCCCCCCTTGTGTGCGCCACTGATGTTAAATATTGATCAATAATATAAAATATCGATGAAGAATAATTGTATTATTTTTAATATTTAAAGCAAAAAGACTTCAGGATGTTTTAACCCGGGAGCAGGCACGCACTCGGTACGGTCGGGGTTATTGAGTCACCCCAATCCCTTTTTTTATAATTATTTTATTGTACACGATACAAATAATGATTCCAGTGAATAATTTAGCTAAGAGAAAGTTTACTTACCTACTTTCAAGGACTTTTCAATTTTTCTTTGGTAATAAATAAACAGTTTTGCCAGAATTAACGATTTCGTAATCTGTGTGTCCCGCGCGACCACTTCCGGGCAAAAAGTATATTCATTATGATAATATGTATGTTACTGCTAAAAAAATTGTGTGAAACGTTTTTCGTTATGTTTTATACATTGAGAATATTTATAAAAATATGTCTTGGCCAAGTAATCCTTCATGAGAGAGATAGTGTGTGTGTGTGTGCTCTCCGTGGTTTTCCAAATATCATAAAACTCTTTTGCATGAAAAAAAGCGCAACAGAGAACACGTAAGAGAGGGGTCATAACTAACTGTACCAATAACTTAGAAGGTCAAACGGATTACAGCTATAATGTTCATTATTTCAAAAATAATGACAGTGATGAATTTTTTATGTTCCTAAAGTTTTTCGATTCTGGGTCCGGGATCTGGTTTTTCTCTGAAAGAGTAGTATGTTATGTTAAAAAAAGCGTAATAAAAAAATCTCTCATCACGGGATGACAGTAAATCAAATAAAAGTTTTTTATTTGGTTAAAGGATCAAATATAGCTAATTAGGTATTGAAGAAGTTTTTATTTTTGATGGCTTAATATCGCCTATAAATTATATCAGAGTAAAAGTACATTTTTTATTATGTCGGAAAGTATTTTGTTTTAATTCATTCCAGTAAACTAATTATTTTTTAAATCTTTTATTTTCGATATGCTCGCGCCCCTTTCGTAAGGTCATCGCGCCCCCCCAGGGGGTGCGCCCCACAGTTTGAGAAGCACTGCTCTATACCGCGATCACCATTGACTGTAACGTTGTGGCCTTCATCGTTTTTGAAGAAGTACGGACCAATGATTCCACCAGCCCATAAAGCGCACCAAACAGTCAGTTTTTATGGATGTAACGGTGTTTCGACATACTTCTGGATTAGTTTCACTCCAAATGCGGCAGTTTTATTTCTTGACGTAGCCATTCAACCAGAAGTGCGCTTCATCGCTAAACAAAATTCGCTTATGAAACTCGGGAACAACGGCAATCTCGTTTTGGGTCCATTCGACGAATCTACGCCTTGCTTGATGATCGTTTTGAGGAATTGCCAAACCATACTGAGAATAAATCACTTGACAGCTGTTAAATCGGTCGCCATTTTGGAAAGTAATGCCAACTTAAACTTTTATACCTGGTAAAAAAACACTCTTTACAATAATTATAACTAGAATGCTTTCATTTTTTTGGGGGGATTTATAGTATTAAGTACATGATTCTAAAAATTATATCAAAGTTTTTCGGTTACTATGATACAAAGAAAAAAAAAACAGTTAAAAATTAATAAATACCCTTAAATATAGCAAAATAGACAAATATTCATATTTTACGCGTTTCCAATTTGATGCCTGAAAGAACAAAGTAATGAAAAATGTTTCTCTAATGCTTCGACCTTTTTAAAGATTTTTGCATGTATTTTTAAAGTTCTAAAACTGACAAAAGTTAATTCCCTAAGTAAAAGTACCTCCAAACCTTGACGGACATTATTTTTCAGGAAGTACGATAATTGGAAGTAGGGAAACTGACAAAGTAGAATGTGGAAGAGCAATTTTGTTGTCAGTTAATAATCACGCGTTTCAGTGTCCCGCCACTGTATGCCTAGATGACACTTCCTTTCCATCCGTAGCCGTTGATTACCCAATATCTCTTTCGAATGGTGTGTTTTATAGGATAGTGGTGCGAAGAAGATGTGGGCAAAATACCCTCTTTCTGACAATAACAATGGAGGGAAAGAAAAGTATACGACAAGTAATCGAAGCGAAAAGATTAGCTAGCATTGTTGGCAACAAGAAGAAAAAGCAACGGCGCAGGAACAACGTTTGTCGCGAATTCATTCACCCGCAGAAGAAAATAGTGCAGACGGTAATGGAATATTTGGATGAGATGAAGCGAACCTGGAAATCATTAAAGGTAAATTAAACTGAGATCTAAAGGGAAACGCAGAGAGAGAGATAAGTGGTTTGCCCAACAGAAAGAGCCAGTTTAGGACCTAATTAAGTCCGTAGAGAGTAGTTACTAGGTGATAGTGGCACACCGTGGTAAAGTAGCACGATTCATAGCCTCTGGATAGGTAACTTCTTTCCTTTCTTTATCGCTAACCACAAAACTAGTTTATAATCAACTAGAACTTTTTTTCCAATTAATCGGAAGAATAAAAATCATAATTTCTCTCCTCCTTTCGTTGTATTGAAATAATGTTTAAGGTATAGAAAATCGATTCTTAAAATCTTATGCGCGTATAAAGTTTCGTCGTTTGAATCGCATTTTAAATTATCAATTGAAGTTTAAAGTGGCGTTATTGTTTTCGCTTAGCATTATTGGTTTTCGGATTTCCAGAAAAAAAAAAGAATCGCAGGCAATTTTTTTCAAACACACGCATCATAAATATACTTGGAAAAATAATAACATGGATACGTAAGTCTGATGTAAAATGGTGTTTATAGTTATGTATATATGTATAAAGCTAATATTATTAAGCTGAAAGTGAGTTTTTATATATGTTGTGATAAAATAACTATTGAAAATACCATAACTATGTTTTTGAATGAATGAAAAGCAATGTTAAGAGTTTCACAGAAGACCAATTTGTATATTTCAAGTAGTTTTGAATATGAAAAATAGTAAGAAAGGATTATTTTTTTCTCAAATATTTAGTTTGCCATAGGTAATGGGGAATATTGATTATTCATCTTTATCCTGTATAAATTATTTTAAAGGGAATTCTCTCTTAATATGAGCATGGAAATATTTTCTTAACTAGAAAACCAGAATGTTACTCCCAAATATATTTGTGAACAATATTTATTAAAATTCACAAATAAAGGAAGGATCGGCATTAAAAGAAATTTACATCTATATCAAGTTATTTGAAGCTTTAAAAGTTATAAAGTTCAATTATAAGACTTTAATACACGAAACGGAAAAAATATATATAGATTATTGGAAAGTTCGAGTCTTGCAACTAAATATTCTAATAATTTTGAGGCACTTATTTTTAAAAGCAACTTATTTTCATAAGCATAAACACTCTCTATAACTCAAAAAGTGACACATCAGGAAGAAGTTATTCGAAGGAAATGCGTATGCATACACCTGCGCATACCTTCGTATGCATATACCTTGAAAAAGGTTATATAAATCAATGACATTTGATGGTGAATCACTGAATGACATAGTAACGAAGCATCCGGTCGGTCTATATAACAAAGGACATTCCAGTGCATCCATAAAAAGATGTCGTTTCATTAAATCACTTGGACTGTACTACTTCTTTACAAATTGATTTTCGAATAGATGATATAATTTGTGCATACTGGGGACTAAAAAAGACCAGATGGTTAAAACATAGGATCGCTTGCCATTTGGATTGAAGCTATATTGTCTTTGACAATGTTGTCAGAAATACACTGCCGGCAATCTTAAATGCGACATCCTGAAGGAAGCATTCAAATAACATGGAATTTACAACATGCATTAGCGGAGGTGAGATACACAAATTATTAGAATTTCAGCGCAGACACACGTCACGCGTGCCTGTGGCGCCACCTCAAAGCGCTATTTAAGGCTTGGAGATTTCGACAATTTCAAGTTTGGCAATTATGTTTTTCTTGTGGTTTTTCTAAAAACGATCAGCTATGTCTCGTAGAAAACAATTTGATAAAGTATCCGAGTTCGACAGAGGAAGGATAGTGGCCTACCGAGAGAGATTGTGTATTATCTTTCAGGAAAATCGGTAGTCGTGTCGGATGAAACCGAACAATTGTAATGCGGATATGTGACCGTTGGATGCAGGAGGGTACGACGGACTGATGTGGTCGATCGCATCCACCTCAGTGCACCACTTTACGTGAGGACAGGCAAATTGTGTGCATGTTAGTGATGGGTCACTCACTCACATCACGAACCATAGCACAGCACATTGAGACTGTAAAGCGTACCATTCGACGCCGTTTATAGCAGAGTGGTCTAACCACAAGACATCCATTGCTTGGTCTACCCTTGACGCAGAACCACAGACGTCTCCGCCGCCAATGTTGCGATGAAAGAAGAATGTGGGCGGTAGAATTGAATGAAGTTGTCTACTGACGAGCCACACATCTGTTTGTAACATCACGATGGTCGGATTCAAGTCTGGAAACACCGTGCATACAGGATGTTGAACAGCTGCGTTATGTACCTCCACACTGGTCCTGCACGGAGTATTATGGTATGAGGCGGTATTGGATATCACTCTCGCACTCCTCTAGCAAGCATTGCCGGTACTTTAAACAGCCAGCGCTTCATCTCCTAGGTGTTAAAGCCAGTTGTCCTTCCTTACCTTCAAGGCTTGGTCACAGCCATATTTCAACATAAGAATGCGCGACCACACGTGGCATGCATTGTCCAAAGGTTCTTCGTCAATCACCAGAATGAGTTGCTTCCCTGGCCGCAATCTTAAAAAGAAATCAAAGACTTTGGGGGATCTTAGGGGTGTGGACCTCCCAAAGCTCTTGATCCTTGTGTGCCACTGTATTGAGTGCAATAATAATCCACTTTGACGTTAAAGCTACAATACGATTTAAAGCATTAACCGTACAAGTTATCAAGATAAGTATTAAATTTTGTATATGACAAGCCTATGTGAATCACAAATAATTTTTAAACTTGTTCTTAATTTAGTATTATGAGTTTAATTATCAAATACATTGTGCAGGACTGATACATTTATAAGTATATTACATCAATGTAAATATGTATTTTATATTTTATTATGTCCGAATATATTTTTGTTTTGCTCTCTTTCAGTAAATTTGTAATTTGTTAAATCCTTTGTTTTTGTACTTTCGAAATGCTTGCGCCCCCATGTAGGGTTATCACGCCCCCTTAGGGGTCGCGCCCCACACTTTGAGAAACGCTGCTTTAAGCTTATCATATACAATGTATACTAATTTACTCAAAATATTCATTAGAAATATAACCACGTTTCAGATCGCACTAAAAATTTAATGGAATTTTCACGGTTTTATTTAATTAATTCACACATTTTTAGCCATTTTTTTTTTTATTGTTGCATTATTCTTCACGATAATTCCAACAGATCATGATTTCTTTTGATATTATTACAATGATAAATTGTCTCAATATACACAACCATAATATCAAATTAGAAGCGATAAGGTTTTTTAGCTTACGAGAGATTTTTCTATATCAATAAATATAGATGATTCAAAACACTTGTCTTATTCATTGCACTTATTTATTCATATTCTTTACATTTCCTGATAAAATAAGAATAGCATACTATTTCAGCCAAAATATCTTGACCAGAGACCGACATCATTCGTATTTTCCTCATGAAATAGTGTGAATACAGCTTCATTTTCTGAAAGACACACGTGACCTCCAATTTTGCTTCTAACCACAAATAGGGTCAGCCACTTGCACCTTCCTAATAAGATGATCCATCTACGTAGAGATTATTCTATGCCTCCCAGAACTTCTTTTTTTATATTCGTTTGTGTCCTTCCAACCATTACTAAACAAAGCGTTGACAGGTGCTGACATTCCGACCCGCAAGCCTTGCTGTGGTTCCTAAGAATAATCCGATGCTCCGCATTTCTGGTACTATATCTTCCTCGTTGTCAGACATTTGGTGACACCCCACACATTGTTATGTTTAGAATGGAGCAATCATAAGGCACCACTCTTTCACTTTTACACTTCGCATGCAATTTCGTAACTATCCATGCAGTAAAAGTTTATTTTTGTTGAATCTTTTCACATGGATTTGCAACTTGGATTGAAAAGATTGATGATTTGCTTATGTGCGTATGTTTTAAAAATGTATTCGAAGCATAGCTCTTTTAGATAGAGAAATGAAATTTTAAGACTTGTAAAACATTTACAGTTTTTACTCATAATTTAACTGTG
Organism: Trichonephila clavipes; assembly: GCA_019973935.1. NCBI lineage: Eukaryota > Metazoa > Arthropoda > Arachnida > Araneae > Nephilidae > Trichonephila > Trichonephila clavipes. The sequence goes on along the minus strand of BMAU01000654.1, from coordinate 158,770 downwards.
TATAACAATATTGTAAATAATAAAAGTTTTTGTACATGCATATATATATATATATATATATATATATATGTGTGTGTAGTTTCTTAATAATCTCTATTAGAGAGAGACTGAAATAACTTTAACATATTAAACATAATAAAATCACATAGGTATTGGAAAATTAAAAAGATTAGATACTGCAGTATTATAATAAAGCTGACTGCTTTCAATTTTTTATAAACTTAGAATTTAGCCTGTAAATTACAAATTTTAGCAAACCCCTCTTTTTGTCTACAATACTGAGAAATTTTATTGAAAATAGTAGATACAAATTTTAAATTCATTTTAAAAAAAAATGGCAGCTTACGTGAAGATGCATTCAAAAATGCTTAGTTTAAGATTAAACAAGGGTCAATAAGCAAGTTATTACCAGATTTAGGATGTGAATACAGATTCACAGCGATAAAATATAGGCCGAATTGTGTGTGAAATATAGCAACAAATACAAATTATTTTTTCTAAAATAATTGTAAATTAGATGTAGTAAATTAAAATAGTAAATACATAGGAGATTAACATTAAGAGTATTTTTGTATATTTACTTATATACGCCATTCCACTGCTGGGCAAGATTGACTCAACCTTTCATCCCTACTGCAGTAGGTCGATAAATGAGTATCAAGCTTGTTTGGGGACTTAAACACTGGGGGGCTTGCTTCAGACTAACCATCTGATCGGGACATCTACTTATGCACCTCAGCGCCCAATGGTCCCGTATACTGGGATGGGAACAATAGGCTCTGGCTCTCATGGAATGTTGCGCTACTGAGTATGAGTTTTACTTATACACTATAATACTAAGATTAAAAATAGAAATTACTGGAATAAATTATTTTAAGAGTTTGGTATTTATATTAATTTTCTTAGCATCGTATGAATAAAATTAGTTTTCTCTTTCACACACACACGCACGCATGCACGCACACACACACGCATATATATATATATATATATATATATATATATATATATATATATATATATATATATATATATATATATATATATATATTATATATATATGTCATGTTTCGTTCGAGACAGAATAAAACTAAATTTTTAAGAGTCTATTCTATGAAATCTGTACAAGCTCTGACGCTGAGCGGAGAGAGAAAAAGAACGCCACGGAATATTTTAAGTGGATTCACTGGAAACATAGATGAGGTAAGTATCGCGGCTTTTATGATTGTACTTGAAAGTTAATGCTGACATATGGGGAATATTAAATATAACTATCTGGAATTGGACATGTTTATTGTCTAGGCCATATGTTCGGAATAAAAGAAATGGGTGATTAATTTCATACTTGAAGATGTGAACTGAGAAAGATGAGTTAAGTACTGGATAGAGAATTTAATTTTTAATCTAATTTAATTATCCTTGCAAACATATATATATATATATATATATATATATATATATATATATATATATATATATATATATATATATGACATGTTTTGAATCAGAACAAGACTTAGTTTTAAAAAGGAACTTTATTCAATCATTTCTACATCTCTTCTGACGCTAAGAACAGAGAGGAAAAAGTACGCAACAGGGTGTTTTAAGTGGGTTAACACTTGAAACACATATGCGGTAAGTATCGCAGATTTTATGATTGTACTTGAAAGTTAATGCTGACATATAGTGTTATTAAATCTAATGATATGGAATTAGACATGTTTATTGGCTAGGCCATATGTTCGGAAGAAATAAATGAGTGATTAGTTTGATACTTGAAGATGAAATGAAAAGTGTGAGTTAAGTGCTAGATAGGGAATTTAATTTTTAATTTAATTAATAATCCTTATATATATATATATATATATATATATATAAGCTCTGAGTGTGACAACAATTACTTAATTTCTCAAATTTATGATTAAAGTATTTTTTTTTAATTTTTATTAATGTACATAGTCACAATTTTTCAGAATAACAAAAATATTCAACTCTTAAGAAAATTTATATTTAGTAATTTTGCAGGCACACACTGACAATAAAAAAAAACAGAAACGATCTACTAAAATTTTTTAAAGAAATTTTAAATGATGTTCTATTTTGCTTGAAAATTATCCGATTTGAGTGAATGTTTATTAACGTCACGCTCTATTAAAGCAACACAAGGGCTATTGGCAAAATACCTTCTAATTTTCAGCCAAGATCAAGTGACAAGACTGAGAACTTTAATTGGGCATCTCCCTCTCCTAACTTCCACAATAGACTGAAATCAAAAATGGCGCAGTTAGTTTATTTATCTACACTATCAAATTTATAATTTTTATTCCGTTTTGTATTGTAAGCGCTTTCGGAATTTAAACGGAAACCAAATTTTTTAGGTACGCGATGTTAAAGAATTTAATATTAAACCAACAGACTTTATTTTTTACCATATTTTTATAGTTATAATTCATATCTTATTCTTATATATTTTGATTTAATTACTGAAATTAAGTTTTCTATTATTTTAGTTTGTCAGGATTAGCAATTAAATTTTTTTTAAAAAAATGTGTCTTCTTAAAGTTTTATTGAATAATAAAACTTCAAATGCATAACACAGAATCATTTATCTTGTTTAATATCGATAATCATTTTAATAAAGTTCTCTTCTGGGCACACAAAATGCAACACCCTGAAAGGAACATACAAACCATATGAAATTTACGTCATACGTTGGCGGCGATGGAATATGCAAATCATTAGCGTTATAACTCAGACGCTTATCACGAGTTTCCGTAGCGCCACCCGAAAACGCTATATAAGGAGAGAACCGATTGGAAACGCTATGGGAATTGTTTTTCGTGCGGATCTGTCTTCGCTGGTTGCAGGAGGAAACAACAGACCGACGGAGCCGATCGTGTCTACTTCTTTGCAACACTATGGCACAGGCAGTGGTGCAAGCACACAGTCCTGTATGCATGGAAGTGATGGATCACGCAGCCACATCACGAACCACATAGCACACCAGATTAAATCTGTTACACATCATTCGGTGTCCGCTCGTAGCATTTTACACCGTTAGCAGCACATTAGAATGTCCTGAAGGCATCCATTTCTTCGTTTACCCTTGACTGGAAAACACAGGTGTTTGAACTGCCAATGGTGCGATGAAAGGTGGACATGGACAACAAATTGATCGACATTGTAATTATTGAAGAATACTGCTTCTGCTTGCAACATCACGATGGTCGGATTCAAGTCTGGAAACACATAGAGACGCTGCTTATCTGTTGCTTTATGCATCGTCACACTGGTCCTGCATCCGGTATCATGGTTTGGGGTGGAATTGGATTTCACTGCGGCACCCCTCTAATATGCGTTGACGAACACTGAACAGCCATCGCTATATCTCTGATGTGTTGAAACCCGTGGTTCTCCCATACATTCCGTGCTTGCTATCAGTCATATTCCTACAAGGTAATGCGCGACTACACGTAGAACGCAATGTTCAAGAGTTCTTCTTCACCCATCTTTATATACTTGGCCTACTTGTTCTCCTGATCTATTGCCATTCGAAAACGTGTGGTCCATGCTTGCAAAAGGACTGGCCTGGGATATACCACCCGCTGCTACACCAGATCAACTTTGGCAATATAGGGAAGCCGCATGGACGGCTGTACCCCAAGGATGCATCCAAAGCATCTTTGATTCTATGCCGAGGCGTGTGGTAGCGGTTATAGCTAACAATGGTGGCTACACTAACTACTGATTTTGTCATCATCCACACGCCACAAGAGGCTGTAATTTAATTTGTTTATTTTTTGTACTTGTGATCTACCAAATAAAGCTCGCTGTGATATTTCCGGTCCTTCTTGGTGTTGCATTTTGTGTGGCCAGAGTGTAGAAATAAATTATTCTTTTTAATTCATTTGCCCTCATTTCTTTTAAAAAAAAATCAAATAAATAGATATCTACTCTGTAACAGACATCTCTCTATATATAAAGGATAAATCGACTAATTCACTCATGCATCATAATATCTCCGGAACTATTAGATCTACATATACTGGAAATTCGGTAGACGTGTCATGGAGTAGATATCAGCTGAGAAAGCGTTGAAATCTCAAGAAGGGTTGAGATTGGTTAAATGACGTTACAGATAAACATTTTACTTTTTGAACTTTCAGACTTAAAGATTTCAAACTTGGCGATCATGTTCCTTTCATAGAGTATAGATCCACTACAAAAGTCGTTTTCCAAAAATAGACCCCCAAGGAGACTGTGTGGAATTAAAGGGGCGTTATACATAGAAGATAATCCCATTTTTGAACTTTTAGATCTACAGACTTGAAATTTAGTGGACATGTTCTTTGCATGGAGTAGAGATCTGGTACAAAAGGGGTTTCTCAAAAATCGAAATTCAAGGGGCATTACGAGTTCTTCAGGGTCGTTATTGCAAAGAATTCCCATTTTGGAACTACGGGGTTTACATGCTTCAAATTTGGTATAGGCATTTTACTTTCATGTAATAGAGATCGATTCGAAAAGAGGTTTTACGAAAATTGACCCCCAAGGGGATTGCCAGAGGTTAAAAGGTGTTACAATAAATATTCCCGTCTTGAAACTATTAGACCTACAGACTGGAAATTCGGTATTCAGGTTCCATTCATGGAGTAAATTTCAACTAAAAATCGGTTCTGGGAAAATTGAACCAAAGGCGGGTTGCGTGAGATTGTCATTAAAACTAAATATTCCCGTTTTGGAGCTATTAAACTTGAAACAGGCTTGAAATCTGATAGGCTTTTTTTCTTACATGGAATAGAGTTCAATTGAGAATTGTTTTTGCAAAATTCAACCCTAAGGGGGTTAAAGGGGGTGTAGGGATATTACAGATAAAAATTCCTATTTTAGAACTGTCAGGGAGTGAGTGAGTTAGTGAATATTATCGTCAAACTTTTTAGCTGCATGGGAGCTTTTCATGATGGACCTTGTAATTTTGAACCATGGTCAAGTGACGAGGGTGATACCTGAGCTGTCACCCTCTCTCCTAACTATCAAACCACACCAACGGGAGGACGTTTGAGCTCTGGAAAATTTCACTTGCATCAGCCCCTACACGAGGAGTCTTCAGTGGTACTGGGCTTTTGAACTTTCAGACCCACATACTTGGAATTTAGTATGCATCTCTTTATTTGAATAGAGATCGGCTGAAAATGGATTTTTCAGAAATTGACTACTATAGGGAGAGGGAAGTTACTGGATTGTATAGATACAATTTTTTTATCTTTTTTTTCAAACATGTTTTTGTTGTTGTTGAATTGAAATCTGCTAAGAACGGGTCTTACGGAAATCGACTCTTATTGGGAAAAAAAATCCATTTTTGATCAATTAGAGTTTGTCTTTAAATTTGTCAAGCATATTTATTTTATTGAGCAGAGATTTACTATAAATAGGTTTTGTGGAAATCTACTTACGGTGGAAGAGATAATGAGGGCGTAAAGATAATTCTACTCCAATTTCGAAATTGTTATTGCGAAGTCCTATCCTTTTTAAATCAAGAGGGGAGAGAGTTAAAATAATTTTTTTCAGTGCAATCAATCGCTTAGGGATATGACTTAGATATCAATAGCTTATATTTTTATATAAGCATCATGTATTCATTAAACATCAGGAAATACCTAGCGAAGCGGGTGGATGACGGCTAATCTTTACTAATATTATAAACGTGAAAGTTTGTATGGATGTTTGTTCTTCTTTCACGGAAAAACATCTGAATAGATTTTAATGAAACTTTGCAATAGTATAGCTTATCCATCAGAGCAACACTTATGCTATAATTAACAAAGATATTGAGTGAAGTTTCCAAAACATAACAATAATTGTCATTTATCTTTTTCGTGTGAAACAAAACTTTCTCCGCTTGTTTTGTCTATGCCATGCCTCATTGCGGCTTGCTTTTAATTTATTCCTTTGATCAGTGTAATCACTATTTTTTTATTTCTTAATAAAACTATATTTCGAAGGGAGATGTGGTGGCAAAATTTTAATAAAATAAATACAACAGAAAAAAATATTAACGTATTACACTTCCAGATGTAAATTATTTACACTATTTAAAGCATTCATTGCACAAAAAATATGTAACAATGTGTTACTTATGCTGAGCAGAGATCAACTTAGGAAGGTGTTTTCAAAAATCGACTGACAAGAATGTTACGGGGAGTTATAAATAAATAAAAATCTTTTTTATCAGCTATTAGATCTACAGAATTAAAATTTAACAAATATGTTTTTTTATGCTCAGCTGAGATTTGCAAAAAGCATTATTTTGTTTAATTTGCAAAACATGTTAAATTAACTCATTAAAAACTTCTTTATCCTTCATTCTGTATTGTTTAATTTTTCAATTTACCCGAGCAAAGAACCGGTATACCAGCTAGTAGGATTATATTTATTGAAATATAGCCGCTTGGTTGCTAATAAATATAAATACCTTTTATAACAAGTATAAAAAAATTATCAAATGATTATTCTATATATACAAAACGTTTATAAATAATTAAAAATACTTTGAAAACATAAGGAAATCCTAACCAAACCTATATATATATATATATATATATAATTTAGAGAATACTTCTTACTTATACATTTTCTGATCTTAATTAAAAACGTAATACTTATTATTAAAAAATATGAGATTTATATCTTTTACAAATGACTTCCTTACTTTTTTACTTTTATGCACAATAATATTTTTCCTCTGGGTTTTCTGCTCTGATCCACAGTTCTCTAGCCAACCACAAATGAAAAAAGATATTGTCTGTTTAATTTAATAAAATCAACAAATGAGAAAGAAAAAATCGGCATGGGTTTCCTTTAAATAAAATAATGACTGTGGTTTCACTTAAGAAATGTATTAATAATAAAATAATTAAAATTCTAGACGTAAGGACAAATAATACAAGTTTATTTTCTTAGGCACTTCTAGTGAAAGAGAAATGCCTTTTTGTTTCTTAATACTCTCGAGAATTTCGTCTCGAATATGATTAAAAGTAGAAATTGTTAATTCCAGCAAATTCTTATTGCGCAGGCTAGATATGTAATGTTTATTCCTTTTCGGATTTCCCTAATTCTTATTTATATAGAATTAAAAGAACTAATGGTTTGTTGAATGTTTTCCAGGGATATGGGAATAAAAAAAATACATTTTTTTAATAAGTTAACAATAAATAATAAATTTTTCAATAAATTTTCAAAACGTGTTTCAATTTAATATACATTATTAATTTAGTTATCATTAAATTATTTTTATTTAAAATACGTAAGAGATGTTTTAAACTATTGGGTGAGTTATATTAAATTTATATATATATATATATATATATATATATATATATATATATATATATATATATATATATATATACATATATATATATTGGTAAATTTATTATAAATATATATTGGTTCTTTCGTTTGATCTTAAGATGTTTTAAGATTTATTAGTCTTCTTTTTAATTTATCTACTGCTATATATATATATATATATATATATATATATATATATATATATATATATATATATATATGTGTGTATATATATATATATGTATATATATATATGTATATATATATATATGCATATATATATATGCATGTATATATGTAAATTGAAAAGTTACTGCAAGATAATGTATGTATTATTAAAAATATATATGTAAAAAGGAATATGTATTATTTAATTATGCAATTTTACATAATGAATTTTTGCATAATGATTTTTAAGAATTTCATGAAAAATTGTGTTATTCATGGAACAATACTGGATTTCGATTTATGCTTTATTGAAAAATTATTAGTTTACTTATTGCACCATAATTTGTGTGAGTGATTGCGTGAACACATAAACATTGTACAATTCAGCTACACGCAGGCTTTTGGCGACGGTTCTTGTTATTTTGAAACATGGTCAAGTAACAAGGACGACACCTGAGGTAGTAACCCCCTATCAAAACTACCATACTATGGTAAAGGTGGGTCTGAACTTTGGGATTTCAGTAGCACTGGGACTTGAACTCATGACACGCTGATCACGAGTTCGTGACCATACCACGATCTTTAAAATTTGTTCGGAGCTCATAGAGGAAATTTGGGGATCTCCCCGCGAAATTTTCATTCCACACCAACGGAAGAATTTTAAGGCCTAGATGTATTTAAAGTGCATTGGCCCCTTGCCATGGCTGGTTTTAAGAGGTACTAGGCTCTTACTTGAGATATACCAGCCACAAGACCGTTGCTTTAACCATTAGGCTATTTCTGTCATACTATAATGTGTGTGATTAAATATAGAACTCTTAATTAAAAGATACATCAGAAACGACACAAAGCATTTTTTTTAAATCATTTTATTTGTTCCCTTTTATTCAATGATTTTCTAAGAAAATTCTTGCAGTACCATTAAGTAGAGGAAGATTAAGAATAATGACCTCCGGAAGAGAGAGAGATAAGCTATAATAAAGGGGCAATGTGACATTGTATTAGTTTATCTATAATGTCTACATAATCTTTTTCTTTACTGTAAAAAAAAATGTGATAGTAAAATGATAAGCAAAATAAGTGTGACTGTTTGGAAATGACTCTTCATATTTTTATGGTAAGCAATGAAGAAACAAAGTTTCTATGTTATAAAAATCAATATTGTTAATTAGAAAAAGATAAATTAAAAGCGAATAAAACAGCAAGATAAATATTTAAAAAATGAATTAGTTTTTATTAACGTCACACTTTGATGCAACAAGATTTCTATTTGGTGACGAATCTCGTAATTTTGAACCTCATTCAGAAGACGACACCTAATCTGGCAACCTCTTCTCCACCCCACCACTCTAAAGGGGGGAGAGACATTGAACCTAGTTATATTTAACATACTGCAATCAATCTACAAGTCGGGTCCAATAGCACTGAGACTTGATTGATTGATTGAATATTAACGTCGCACTGTTCAGCTACACGAGGGCTTTTGGCGACGGACCACGTAATTTAAGCACTGAGACTTGAACTCTTTTCACGATAGCCATGGGTTTGTGACCGTAACCACTAGGCTAAAACGATCTTCAAAATTTGTTCTGAACTCGTAGATGAAGGTTGGGGAGGTAGAAGGTGATAGCTCAGGAATCGTCTTCGTCATTTGCCACCAATGACCATTGTATTGCTGTATTGTTTCTGATGACATAAATATTAGGTTGTAACATTTGAAATGTATGTGTCCACAAATTTTATGGACTGCTTTAAATAAGTATATCTTTCTATAGAAAAAAGTATACCGATCGAAATAAGAACCATTAACACACTTTTTCCAACGGGAAACGAGTTTTTTTATGCTGGTATCATGAAATTCAGCAGTTCTGGAGGCAACAAATTTATTGAATGCCGCTTCACATTTCTTGATTTTTGAAGCATCTCTTCTGTAAAAAGTTATCTAAATGTTTCAAAAAGTGATAATCCGTTGGTGACAGGTCAAGTGAATATTGTGGGGGTTCTAGAATCTCCTACCCCAACGCGTGTAACTTTTGACGGGTGATATTCGGTCTAGAACTGTCATGGAGAAGAATTGGGATTTCCTATTGACCAATATAAAGGCTGTTTATATTCAATATTATCGTACCTTTCGTCGATTTCTTTACAATAGTTTTTCCGCTATGATGGTTTCGCTTAGTTTTAGAAAACTATACTCGATCAAACCGGCTTAGAACCATCAAACAGTCACCCTTCTTTTGATGAAGTCTTGGTTCTGGAAAGTGTGTTGCCATTCACTCACTTCGTTGAACGTCGCCGATTGTCAAACATAATCCATTTTAGGTATTACGTCAAAATCTGATTGGGTTTCGAAGAAGTGCAGAAGATGTTTCAAAACGTTTCTTTTTATTGATTTTCATGTAATTCATAAGGAACCCATACATACATTTTTTTAACTTTGCTACCTTTTTGGGTGACGGAAAACGGTTGTAGAAGTTACCCTTAGTTCTTCTGCATAGTCTCTAACAGTATTTCCGGGATTTTGTTGAACTATCACTTGTTATCCGCAATTGATTCCGGTTATCTCCAGTATTAATTCGTCAGACTCCCCTCACCAGATTCGAGCATTGTTATCAATGTCGAATGGTACGTTCGTTTACTGAGCCGTCTCCAAATGCGGCACTGATGTTTCGGGCAGGTGCTGCAGCATTGTGATCACTCTTAACTGATGCAAAAATAATACTCTAAATTCTCGAGAATTCATCCTATGATTAAACATACAAAATTATGGAAAAATTACAGTATTTTTAATTAAAAACGTATCAAATGAGATAGAGAAAGCTTATGCATTAAAATTTTATGTAATATATGAATATACCAAAGACGTCTTTCTTAGAAAATAATCTCAAAAATGCACTGGTGGATATCGGATATTGCTTATGTTACAACCTAATTACTATCTACATTGACCAGCCTAAATTACTGTCTACAGAGAAAAGATCGAAAAACTAAATTTGTATACATGGAAGCAAGATAAAAATAGTATAAAACATTGTTAAATGTGAATTTTTTTTTATATCTGAATAAAAATGGAATAATAGAAAAAATTCAAAAGTCACATACAATTTTTTGAAATTTGAATTCACTTATTAAGGGAAATAGTTTTGTGATTAACACATTGCTTCTCTAACTTTCAATATTTGTGACCCAATTTTCAACCATAATTTTCATGGCACCCCCCTACATACAACGATAATGTATTAAATTCACTAATAATGTACTTTGTTGCTAAAGCTACAATATGAATTTAACCTCTAAAATACCATTGTCATATATAAACGCCTCAAACAGCCAAAGTGTTAATTGCCCCGGAAGTATATCTACGTCTTTCTGAAGCACATTCTTTTTTGTGCTCTGCTATCCATAAAATTATTACAAAAGCCTTGGAATCCAATAAAAGGAACATAAAGTGTTTGTGAAATATTTACTTATTTTAAAGAATTTGCTTATTTTTTTAACTCCTTTTCTTCCCCCCCCCAATACATCACATCACGCCTAAATGGAAAACGGTGGTTTTAGGAAGCGAATAGCGTAGCTTTTAATCGGTAGTAAAGGGATTAATTATAAACCATACAAATTATCAAGACAAGTGTTATTATTTCTGCTTAATTTTATTGATGACAAGCCCTTGGGATCACTGATAATTATTAAACTTGCTCTTAACTTAGTATTGTTAAATTAATTATCAAATACATTGTGCAGCACTGATACATTTATGAGTGTATTATATCTGTATAAATGTGTATTTTTTTTTCTATTATGTCAGAATGTATTTTTTTCAATTAATTAATATATTTTTTTAAAAAAATAGTATTTTGTTTTCGACTTTTCAATATGTTTGCATCCCCCCTCGCCGAATTATCACGCACCACTGGGGGGAGGCGCTCCCCACAGTTTGAGAAACACTGGGCTAACATTAAACATGCTACAATTGGGTGCTACGGTATGGCATTACTTATGTAAAATATATATTATTGTAATTCAATTTATTAAAGTTTTCCAATGCAGTGATAAGAAAGTTCAAAACTTAATTTTAAAAATGAGTAGAAACATAACAGTAAAAGCTCATGTGTAAAATTTTATATTTCTCTTGAGTTTCCCTTTTTATTCATAACAAATGCAATTTCATCAACTACGATCAAATAATTTCACCTGGAAATAGCAGCCGATCATTAAATTTAATAATCTACATTAACGAACAATTTCTTACAGATTGATCTTTTGTTCCTACCTCCCTTTTCAAAAGCGCTGCAGGATATCATATTTCCTATGACTAAAACAAGAAGATCTATCAAGAAGGGGGGCGATTCGAAAAGCAAATATCTCGCAAAATACTTTAAATTATCCAAAACCTTCAGGAGGCTGGCTAAGACAGCAAGCGTCGTTGTTCCATAACATTCTACGGAAAGGGTGTGTGCTTAATCAATTTTCAGGCACTTTCATACTACGTGAGTTTAAGAAAGGGAAACGTGCTTAGGTTGGAAACTCCCTGCATGGGTAGTAGTAACTTGGAAGTAACGAGGCAGATTCGGTAGTAATGTTTATTCTAGTCTGTACTGAACAAAGTGAATGTGCTGATGATAAGAATGAAACTTATTTGAGAACAAGAATTATTTAGATCGTGTTCAGCATATGAAAAAAAGGAAAGTGTGCGATATGTACATGGGTGGAATGTCTAAAAAAGTTTGAGGTAAATTATTGAATATAACGCGTTTTATTTTCATTTCGAGGCTGCATTAATAGTTTCTATGACTTATGATGTGTCTTGCTTTGTAATTTAAGGGTGTGGTAGGTAAAGAGATGTAACAAACTCGCCTGAAAAGGATTTTTAAATTAGACATGAAAGGCTGCTTTTTTACCATAACTGGCGGCATTACAATATACTTAGTAAGGAAAATGTTCATGGATAAATATTGGTTGGCCGGTTAAAACTGCATGGTAGAATTTCCTTAGGGACTCATACATATCTCTCTATTCTACTCTTAAATGGATGATCTAATGGCTCTTAAAAAGGAAACAAATATATTTCCTTATACGTAGAAATCTCTTAATAACAAATCATTAGTTGGTTACATTATTTTGGAAATTCTTGTCTGACAAGCTAGTAGAAGATGATAATTATATGAATATAATGAGTTGACTTGATAAATGAGATAATCAATAATGAGTTATATTAAATTACTTGGTATTAGGCACATAATTTAGAGTTATGAGTGTAATATAGAGATACATATTCTTGGTGTAAACTGTATTATGAAATTGAATTTGTGAACTAAAAATGAAATATCATGGATTTATGTTTAGTAATTTTCTTCTTTAAAAAAAAAGAGAGAGAGCCGATACATGTATTCTGTATTTTGTTTTAGTTCGTACAAAATATTTCCTGAATTTTTACTATATGATTAACTAGTATTTTTTACATAAACACTTTCAAATGCAATTTACTTTAGAAGTTACCGTTGGGATTTAAAATATACGTAAAGAATTGCAATTTTCTAACAGTTTTATTACGAGAATATAATTTGGAAATACTTTTATGAAAATAGCTGAGAAAATATTTTGTAAGACAAAATTTGAAACTTATTTCAATTATACATACCAAGTGAATGACATTTGGAACTACTTTTAAAAAAATACATGAAAACTGTTCGGTAAGAAACAGTTTAAAATTTATTTAAATTATACATACCAAGCGAATCTTATGGATATATTTATACTTATGGTTAGTGAAATTTGTGTGTTTTAAAACTTTTGCAAAACATTCATACACATAGATTAAATTTTAGTATTTTTAGTAGACAAAATATTCCTTGGTATAATTTTGAGAGAATATATATCTTATATTGTTCTTGTAGACTTTCGTATTTTATATATATTTATTTCGTGTTTTTCGTATATTTTTGTAAGTATTTGTCACAATTCAACTCGTTTTTTTCAACTTTTACAATATATGCATATGCCATTTTCATAAAAATATAAAACAAAATGATCGAAGAACCACACGAATAAAGTTCAAATTACACTATCCATTCAATTAAAATATTTCAATGACATTTCTTTAATATTCACGATTGCCTTTGACATCTTAATATTTAATAAAATATAGAATGTATTATATTAAAGTTAATGTTTGGAACTATATTTAAAACATATTATGCTCTAAAATTAAATCATTTATGATACTTTAAAATATTATACCATATATTTAAATAGAAATATTATTGCTAATTAAAATTTATTTTATAAATTAAACTAGGTGAAGCTTCAAACTCTTAAAAACAATGATCATTTTGTATATGTTAGGTGGGACATTTACTTATTTATTTTTTGTCCTTAATAAGTTCAACTACAAATGCAATTTAATGTCTATTAATATTTTAATTCCTATGAAACAAATATAGAAAGGAAAACAAATTACCTGTAGGAAATTACACACACACACACACACACACACACACACACATATATATATATATATATATATATATTATATTATTCGCAAAACACTTTAAATAGTTTTCGATTATATGTAACTGCTACAAGCAGTCTTTTTGCAATGCATTTATATATTTCAATAAAGAAATTATGTTTCTTAAACATTAATGTTTAATTTTCCATTTCCTAAATAATCTAATCATGACTAATTCATTTATGAAAATAATTAAAGTTAGCAAAAAAAAAAACTAAAATAAGCTTATTTACATGCAAGTTTGTAAATTGCAAAATTCATTCTACAAAAAAGATAGCAGTTTCAATTATTTAAAATGATTATGAGCTTGATTATTTAAATAATGATCGAATTTAATAATAATTAAGGAACGGAAGTTCGTTTGTTCTCCTTATAAGGTATTTGTTTCTGAAACATTTTATTTCATATAATTAGAGACTTTATGTATAAAAATGTTTACAGAAGTTAATTTTTTACATTAAATGTGAATTTTTATTTGTACGTCCTCTTAACAGGTTTATTTCTTGTGGGTTTTTTGTGTATCGAATTATACACTATAAAATGAAGACACATTGTTTATGGTTAAGATAATTCCATTCATTGAATATTAAAGATAATTTGCTCTCAATTATGAACATTTTACGAGATTGGGGTTAATAATATTTTAAATAAAATTTTGTTAATACTATATGTTTCATAACCCTTCTTCAAACATAGAATTTAATGTAAGAATTGTCATGAGGAGTAAAATCTCATGTATGTTCAATATTGTACATTATTGTAACACATATACATGCACACACATGAACACGCACATATATATATATTTAGAGAAATTTGAGACTTTACTTCTCCGTCGAATGAATATTGGGATTGGAAAGATTGTTTATAAGTTTTAACTACGCAGTGACTTGGAGGCACAAATTATTTGGCAATAAAACTTTATATTTTAAGATAAATCTAAAAATGTATAGGGTGTATGATTATTAGAAGAGAAAGCCCCCGAAGCTTCTTTGAGTGGAAATTTTGAATGCAGGGAGGTAACATTGGAATAAAAAAAAATTCACAGTGACTCTGCGTTTCATTTGTCTTATGCGAAATTGGAATTATGGATTTAATTACCATGCTCAATGTTGAATTTGTGCTATTATGGATTTGTACGTGTGTGTTAATAGTCTCATGTTACAGGAAAATCAGTTGTAATAACTATAACATTGAAAAACACAATACGATTTACTCCAAAAGAATCTGCAAGTTAATTTTTTGGATCTCTCTTGTATTTAACAGATAATCCACTACTTAAATATATACATTATTCCTATTTAATAAATTTTAGATAAGACTGAAGAAATTTTGACTTTTATTTGTGATGTGATAACATATTAATATCTTAAGAATTTAAAATTAAAATTACCAACAATTTTTAAACCGAATTGAGAAACACTTTCAAAAATCAACACCTTTGTGAATTTTTCTTTTAGGGAAAAAAAATGGTTGAACAACAAACGATTTTCTTAGAACATCTTTCCTGACAGTCATTCGTCTTTTACAGCAAGCTAAGTACGTCACAAAATGGAAGCCTTTTTTTTTAAAAAAAATTCCTTGTTTTGTTCAAACATTTTACTAGCAAGCTTTAGATCATTTTTAGATTTCTGACGTGTAAAACTTTCAGTGTAACCTTTTATATTTCAAAGCCTACTTTTAAGGTTAACGCAAAGGTTTCACGGTAGAAAAATTTCCTCACGGCAACTCTTGACCCAAAAACATTCCGTTTCAATCCTTGTGTTATGGTATACCTGAACTGTATATGCATTATGTGTATATATCATTTAATCAGAGTTTATATACATATAGCACGTCGTATCACGTTAATTATTCTTAGTTTTAGAGGCTAAAAGTTTTGTCTTGTAAAAATATTTCTTACTTAATTTAGTTTTAAATAAACTTCATTCAAACCCACTTCCATATATGTCTCTTTTTTTTTCTATTTCCTTTAATACTATAAAAATGTAAATATATTCACGTGAATAAATAAATATTGTAATTAATTTTTTGATACACTATAATATGTCTTTTACTTTATTATTATAAATTTATAAAAACATTTTAAAATTATTTTAAAATTATTTTAATTTTATGTCAGCATTTCGAATCTTGCGTAATTTTTCAGAAACATAACAATTTTGTAATAATATTAATGCAAATAAATCTTATTCAAAAAGATTAATTTGCTCATTTCTTTAAAAAAGAATGTCGTTTAAAAAAAACAGAAAGCACAGTATAATATAGTTTTATTTCAGTTATTTCATTTTATAACTTACGTTTTCTCTGATCAAGTTAAAATTCAAAGCATGTTATTACTTCAATTGTGACCAGTGATTTTTACCAAATATAACAAATTCAAAAGAATGAAATTAACGAGTAAAAAACACACTATTTAAAATAATTTTCTAACAATTATTTAAATAACACCGTTCGAAAATTTTAAAGAAAGAAAAAAATGGGCTATTGATTTTGAATATAATGAGAAAATGCAATGATCAACTTCGCGTTCAACTAATCTTTCGGAAAATAGCTTTTGGAAAAAAATGCTTCAACTGATATGAGCTACTTATTCAATCCAGTGAATTTTATCTTATTTTTATTTTAAAGTTAAAGGATATTAAACACAACATATGAGAGAAAAAAGGTATATCTAAGTCTTTTAAAGATTAATATATTTTATACAAACAACCTCAAGTGGGGAAACTGTACATGTAAGGTCATACATCAAATCAAAAAAAAATTAACGAAAAATAATTAAAAATTGAAAAATTTAATAGAAACATACCAAACATATTTTTTTTTAAATTTACCTTCATAAGTCGAAGAAATTCACAAAATGATTTTTTAAAAAAGAGTTTTTATCTGTTCATCTTAAATAAGTCATACTTAGGAGGTTTTTTAAACAATTTCGAAAAATATACACTCATGAACAAAAAAATTAGTGCACCAAGAAATAATTGCGGGATCATAACGAAACATGGCATGAAGGTACATGTCGGGGATATGTGCAAATTATTAGAAATGCAGCCTTATTGCGTTTTACGTATAGCCGGTAGAGGGCATTTAACGACGTTCTCCGTGGAGTGTAAAACATGTAACCAAAACTTGCTTGATTGTGCTGAATCATTTACAACGGAATAGCTGAAGGTTGGTATGTCATTACGGCGTTTTAGAAGACGATAAGAGCAGGTGTGATAGTTTGAGAGGGGGATAATCATCGGCATGATGGTTGTTAAGTGGTCAGCTAGGTAAGTAGCTCGTCAATTAGGCCGCTCTGGTTGTGTTGTGAGGAGGTGTTGGGACCAGTGGATCCAAGAGATGTCATTTACACGAAGACCAGGCTCTGGGCGCCCTCCAGACCAGTCGTCGCGAAGACTGCCACATCGTAAGAAATGCACGCTTACAGCCAACTGCTTCATCGGCCTCCATCCAGGCACATGTAGCATCTTCACTAGGGACCCTGTATCTTCTCGAACCATACGAAGGGAATAGAAAGGACAGCTGAAGGACATTTGGGATCGTGGCGCCCATTACGTGTGCTGCCCTTGAAGCACAAAAATCGACGCCTCCGTTTGGAGTGGTGGCGCGCACGAAGACACTGGACTGCAGCGGAATGGAACCAGGTCGTCTTTAGCGACGAATCGGGATTCAATCTTGGCAATGATTGCAATCGTGTTCGTTTGTGGAGAACTCATGGTGAACATCTCAATCCTGCCTTTGCTTTACAGCGACGCGTCGTTCCTACAGCCAGCTGGTGTGATGCTATGGAGTGCCATTGCCTACAATACATGGTCACAGTATTGATCCATGGCCCCATGACAGACAAGTGGTATGTTCTCGACATCCTGCAACCACATGTGTTGCCACTCATGCAACGGCTCGCAGGAGCCATTTTTCAACAAGACAATGCTCGTCCTTTACACTCCAAGGGTGACATAAGAATGTATCCGCACTGGTACTACCCTTCCTTAGCCTGCTCGATCTCTATGTTTGTCTCCAATCGAGGATATATCGGATTATTTGGGATGGCCAATGGGCATCCTACGAGTTTGAATGAACTACAAGCAAGGTTACAGTAAATATCGAACGAAATGTCTCAAGACATCATACAGAACTTGTATGCATCAATGGCCAATTGTATCGTGCACTCGCGCTAGAGGGGGTTCAACAGGGTATTAAATCCTCCGTTCTTTTGCCTTTTTCTCTGAAATAAATAATCCTTTTTCTTTAATTTTTTATTCATTTACTTATATCAAAGTAGTCATTACGTATGTAAAATTTTGTTTCATTTTGTCGACTCTTTCTTGGTGAGCTATGTTTTTTTGTCCATTAGTGTTGTATGTGACAGATATATATGAAAAATTTAAAATTACCTTATATATTCTATATACCTAAATATAGAAGTTTTAGAATCTACTTTCCATTAAACTCATTAAGTTTTATTATCTATTATGAAGCGTTTATGCCATTCAGTGTAGCTAAAAGTTATATTTAAAAATAGATAAGTGGTATATATATATATATATATATATATATATATATATATATATATATATATATATATATATATATATATATATATATATATATATATATATATATATATATATATATATATGTATATATATTTATATGTATGTATATATATTTATATATATATATATGTATATATATATATATATATATATATATATATATATATATATATATATATATATATATATGTGTGTGTGTGTGTGTGTGTGTGCGTATATATATACAGAGTGGTGGCAAAAAGTCCTGAACACACTCATTTTTTTGCATAATTTTTGTGTTTCACTTCATTTTTCGTTATGAAATTATCGCACTATCTTAAATATTGTTATTGATTTTAATGTATTTGTTCATGCTGATTTCAAATCTGTTTGTAGATATCATCTAAAGTAAATAGTTTCATTGATTTGTGTTGTAAAAACCTTGACAAGAAAGCATAAGATCTCTGTAAGAATAAGTGAGTGTGTTTTCCACCGATGAAATGCTCCATTATTTCAACCAATCAGAGAGCAGTAGCGATAAAGGGTTGAAAAAAAAAGATGAAACGTGGTTTATTGTATTGAATGTTGTTTGCTTGTATTATTGGTGTTTGCTTGTGGAAAATAGTGTATTGAAAGCAATTTGAAGTGCGTTTGTGGAAAATATTGGAATTATGGCTAAATTTTCATATCTGCCTGAGAATAAAAAGTGCAAAATAATACATTTGAAGGAAGAAGGTTATTCTACGCGCCAAATTGCTGCTAAAGTACCATGTGATCTTTCTACTGTTGTGAGAACTTTGAAAAGATTTTCGGAAACGAATTTTATTGCGGACAGGGTGTAATCAGGACGACCAAGAAAAACATATTTACGTTAAGACAGGTTATTTGTTTCAAACAGAAAGCTTGATTCCTCGCAAATTTTGAAACAATGGACTTTGACATCAAATGTGAGTGTGTGCCCAAGAACGGTTAGAGGAAGACTGCTGGAAATTGGGTTACGTGGCTGTAAAGCGCGCCCAAAACCATTACTGACTGAATTTCAACGCAAGAGGCGATTGACGTGGGCAAGGGAACATTCGTTATGGACTATTAAAGACTGGGAAAAGGTAATATTTAGCGACGATAGTCAGTTTTGTATTTCTGGCAACCAAAGTAGTGCCTATGTAAGACGACGCACTCATGAGGAATTCAGCACTTAGTGTCTGAAGCCCACAGTAAAGTACCCGACAAAAGTGATGGTATGGGGTTGCATGTCTTCTCATGGTGTTGGAAGACTTAACATCGTTAGCGGAACAGTGAAAGCCATGGATTACATTGAAATACTACAAAATAATTTGCTACCAACAGCGAGAAACCTTTTGGGGAATCAGTCATGGATTTTTCAGGACGATAACGCCCCTTGCCATCGTGTAAATGTAGTCCAGAAATGGTTGGAAAAACCATACTGTGATTAGAATGAATTGGCCTGCACAGTCTCCCGACCTTAATCCGATAGAGAGTTTATGGTTTAAAATTGGTTATGAAATTTCAAAGAAAAAACTGTCAAGCAAACGTGAATTAATTGAAGCTTTAATATTTTCCTTCAACCATATTGTCACGAAAGATCTTCTTTTGAAATTGGTGCATTCCATGCCAAAAAGATGTAGAGCCGTAATTAAAGCAAACGGAGGGTCCATAAAATATTGATTTTCTAACATGTGACAACAATGTAATTTTCAAAAGGCTTATGTATATATATATATATATATATATATATATATATATATTATATATATATATATATATATATATATTAAAATATACTGTATTTGTCAATTTTCGTGTTATTTTTCTTTGCATATTATGTTATTCTATATTGTTTTATTCTGCACATATTTCACAATATTGTGTTCAGGCAGCTTTACTACAAAAAATATTTTAGTCATTAAGAAACTAGCAGTAGATTTAAAATCAGCATAATAAATACATTAAAATCAATAACAATATTTAAGATAGTGCGATAATTTCACAAAGAAAAATTAAGTCAAACATAAAAATTACTCTCTCTCTCTCTCTCTCTCTCTCTCTATATATATATATATATACATAATTATAAATATGCTAACCTTTTGAAAAAAGAAAAATTTCCTTAAAAAACATTAAAATAATTTTAAAGTTATACAGAATATTCTATACTTATTCTTGAATTAGATTTTAAAGGAACACAGTACGATTGAATTCACAAAAATTGATCAAGAATTCACAAATAACATTTTCTTAACCTGAATTATTTTTTACATAATTTTCCATAATCTCCCAAAATTTCAAAACTCTTAAGTTAAAAAAATTCTGAGTTGTGATAATTTTTATGTTTTATTTTATCCTCATCCCTAATAGTAAATAATAACTTTAATCTGTTTTATCTCAGAAAGAAAAAATAACGTCTCATTTAAAATCCCAAGAGACTTTTTTTCCATTGTGACTAACACTTTAATTTTTTTTTTACATATTGTTAATAGAACATATAGCAAAAGCTGGTATGAATTTTTGTTCAAAGCAATACTAATTTTTAAAAAAATAGTTCAATTTAGAATTTGTACATTTTTCAAGGGATTTTCAATAAGCTTTCAGAAAAAAAATATTTTACTTATATTAATCATGATAGCAATAAACCCATACCATATTTTGTTATTCATTATTTGAAGTATTTTTATATCAAATTTCATGGGTGTACATCAAATATTGTAGGAAGAGTAGCATTTTTTCAAATCCTTTCATAAATTTCAAAACTTATCTTTGTAGTTAGTATTTAGTAACATTAGTATTTTGTTGTGCTTTGGGAGCAAAATCTGTTTTACGTAATCCATAGACATTGGTTACGAGCAATAAAGCTGTAAAAACCATAAATGAACGATTTTGGTTAACATCGTACCGTGTCCTCTAAAGGTATCCGACTACTTGCGACAACTTCTTTTTGAAAAAAATAGAGATATGGGGATTTTTTTGTGACTTTTAGATTTATTTTGAATGTTTTAAGGAAAAGATCGTAAATTAGAAAACACAGAAAAAATTTATTATTATTAAAAGGAGAAAAAACTGGTGAAAATGTACACAATATTACATATACAGTGTCCACTCTGAACAAATAATTTTTAAACTAATTCTCAATTTTTCAATTTTAATGTGTTACCTTATTATTCATGTTTGAAACACCTTCAGGATAATAGATATTTTAATTTTTACAAAACTTTACAGTACTCTATCTTAGTGACTATATGAAATTGCTTAAAAAAACAGTGATTATATTTACATAAAGGACTGTACATTTATAAATAAAACAGTGATTGATAAATATCAAGGCCAAAACACTTCTACTGTTATACAAAACATTCACAAAACATTTCAGCAAATTATTTTCAAAACTTTTTGAGCAATCACTGTCCCCGTTTGAGTTTTTCAAAAAAAAAAAACACATTTCGAGTATAACGCGTTTTTAAGTTAGACATCTTGTGTAAAATTATGGCATCGTCATTTATTAAAACACTTGCAGTTTTTGTTTTAGTAAATGGAAAATAAAAAAAAACTTGGCATTTTTATCAAGCTAATAAGATGGTCTTTAAAATAAAATCATAAAAAAAAATTGTCAATTTTTGAAAGAAACATGATTTTAGGGTAGACGGATACCTTAAAATTAAGAAAATAGTCCTAAGATTAAAATGACTACCATCCTTAAACATTCATTGTGTTAGTACAAATTTCAAATTTCAATTATGAAGCAGGCGAATCCCATATAGCTCTGAAGTGTGGATTATTATAATAAGAATAATGTGTTAAAATCATAAGCTCGTCTATGTAATTTTTTCAAAAACGCTATTCTGCAAAAGTGTCAACAGTAGCAGTATTTCAATGTTGAGAATGTTCTCACATAATTCAGCAGAACAATTTCGACTGAATGTACGTGATTAGTTATAGCTGGTTTTCCCATCCTTTTTGTTAAGTGGCTCACCCGTGTCTGTTGGGAGTGATGCAATCACTGCTAATACAATCAGAACCGCCAGGGCGTAACTTGCAATTACAGCGCACGAATTTCCCTTGTGCTTTGTTGATACTCCACCTAGAACACCAGCAACTCCCTAACACCTTAAATCATCGATTTAGCACTGTAAAAGGAGAGATAGTACAGGAGTATAGGACATCTAAACGAGAACTAGAACGGCAATTTGAAATGAATTTGTGTTGGAAGTTTTCACAGCAAAATATTAGTTACGCTTATATAGTAAAATTTACTAAGGATATTTAACTTACTTAAATTTAATAATTCATTTTTTTAAAAAAAATAATTAAATTAATTCACAAAAAGCATTTTTTTAAAAAATTGTATTACTATGTGTTTTGAATTTTTTTTGGATTTTTTTCAAAAGTTCTATAATACTAACTTTTAAAAATATAATTAAATTAATTCACAAAAAGCATTTTTTTTAAAAATTGTATTACTATGTGTTTTGAAATTTTTTTGGATTTTTTTTCAAAAGTTCTATAATTGTAACTTTTCAAAACGTTAAATGAAACTATAAAAACACTTGAGACATCTAGTTATCATCATTCCTATCACAGAAATGTATGAATGCATTACATTTTAGCAAACTATAAGTAAAAGAAGCCATATTTTTGGTAATGGAAAAAAATCATAACAATAATTATAGAATTATTATGGAAAAAATAAGTTTCGCCTACAAAAAACTGGAAACTTATTACACGTATGACAATGCATTGCGTATGAATATATTTATATTAAGTGAACATTCATTAATGTAGTACTATAAATCAACACGAGAGCTATAAGCGGTGAACCTCATAATTTTAAACCATGGTCAAGTGTAGAGGAAAACACATCAGCTGGCAACCCCCTCTTCGGACTTTCACAACATACCGTCGGGAGGAATTTAAGCCTTGACAAATTTAGCATGCACCAGCCCTTCTACACGGTAAGTCTTCATTAAGAGATAATGTAAAGTAGTATCAAACTTACAAAAAATACGTTATTTTTCATTGCATTGCAAAGATTAAAAAAATAAAAGGCTTGATTTAAAATATATTTTTTGTTATGAAGCATTAGAAATATTATGACAACTTGAAAATATGTGTAGATAATCTGGTAATGAATTGTATGCATTTTATTATAAGGAAACTAACATACTGCTTCTATTGAATTTTATACAAAGAGATAGAGATAAAGAAAAAGAGAGAGTTAAATTAACGTCCAATTATAAAGCTGCACGATGGCTATTGGTGTCATTTTGAACCATGGCCAAGTGACGAGGACGATACCTGAGCTGTCATCATCTCTCCTAACTTCCCCACAACAACAAAGGGAGGACATTTTTTCTTCGACGTATTTAAGAAAACGAACTTCGAAAATTATTAAAATCTCCTTAAAATTACCCGGATAATCTGCAAAATGTGGGGAAAATAATTATGTTTGATTTAACAAAATTATTATAAATAAATGTTTGCATGATTTTTTTTTTTATTTTTTAGTTAAATTTGGAAAACTTTGGGCATGTGAAAAATGTCAAATTTCGAAATCTCTATTTTGCTAAATTCGTTTTTCTCAAAATATTTCTTGTAGAAAGTAGTAATGATTATTTATTTTACATCTGATTATGAATAAACACTATAAAAAAGTATTATTTTAAATTTCAAATTATGTAAAGCAATTTAAATACATATTAAAAATGATACATTTTGAATTTTTTTTAGTTTTTTGACTAACTTTTATTAAATAATATTTATACAGAATTTGTGGGCTAAGACCAAATAAAAATGGGAGATATTACAAATGTGTGCATCACGGCATTATTTTATATATAATAGCTATTTTCTTATACACTGTAACATGAAAACTTAAACTTTTCACTATAAATCTACGTAAATTATTTTAATTTAAGCAAATTATATCACCATTAAGAATGTGTATGAAAGAATCCGCTTAGCCTTCTCACTGTTAGAAAAAAAGCATGTTTGTTACAAAGACATATTCATAAAAAACTTAGTTAAGTGCATCTTAAAATTATTCTTTTATTGACGTTACATAAATAAATGAGGCAGAAAATCCTCCTAAAAACTTTGTGGAGCCATTTAAAAACCTGGACGGTTGTTCGGGTTTCGATTAAAGAGGAGACGATCTTCTACTCCCGTCACGTTGCATTGATTTCCAATAAGCCTGGCGACGTCTTTTCGCCAAATAATACCGACAAAGTGCCAAGATAGGGAGGAGCTGAAATAATGGAAGAGTTGTTTTAGAGTTACGGAGTCAAAAAAGGAACTTTTTCCAAACAGAGAAACAATATGCTGTGCATTTTCTATCAGAATTTTTTCTGAATTGTCACCCTATATATTTTTGACGCATCTCACTTATTGACAAGCAAAAATAAACCCTCCAGTTTACGAGAGCATAAAAGATCAGTTCACAAATTTTATTAAAAAGCAAAATGTTTTAAAATATATAGTTGATTAATTATGTGAGTCATGTAATTTCATTTTCAATCAATTAATGTGAGTTTTATGGAAAAAAATAAACATGTATTTTATTTTTGTGTTTTTGAAGAGCAGTAAAATAACAAATACCACAAAAGACATTTGTTATAACACTATTTCGTTTTATGCTTCTTTAAGGGCAGTCGGAAAGGTAAAATTTGATTTTTTTGACAATTTGAGATTTTTACATTTCCACATAGTACAGATTTTGACCTTTCTAAAAATACCTTACTTTAACCTCTAGGGTAAGTAGAAGCCCTAAAAACCTATTTTTAAATAATCGTTGAAACTGGGCCACGCCCATTTGACAAGCGTAAAAGTAAACAAAGTTTTTTGTTTTGGCTTAAAAGTTGAGCGTCTAGTATAAATCAAAACATTTATCTTTTATTGTATAAATTGAGCCTTTTATTATTTTATTTCCTAACCCATTTGAAACTTCACTGTATTTTTTTAACGGTCAAATCAGTGTTTGTTTACACTTTCAAAACTGCGTTATAATTTTTGAACTCGCAAGTATTCTTTAACATTATTAGCTTAAACTTTCAAACAAATTGCTATAATATATCGACTTTACCATGCCTAGAGCATCGACTAAAGTATTTAAGAAACGAAGAGGAGTTTTTAATAAAGGAAGATGTAATAAAAGTAATGATGGTTGTGGTGAAAGCAATTCTACTGTTCCAAAGAACTCTGCTGATGAAAAAATTGTGCTGATGGTGCAAAGCTTTGTACTAATGAAACTGAACCATCTGCCAGTGAGAGAAAAATTGTAATATGGATATTTCATATTCGGATGAGGCTTTTCTGGTTTCAGAAATGTTATTGTGGACATTAACCTTTTAGCTTGTGTGTTTTTGAAGCTGTAAAATGTATAAAGTGTGAAAAACAGGACTCAGGTTGCACCTCAGTGAAAGTAACTGTGGTGAAGCTGTGAAGTTTCACTTAAAATGTCCTTCTTGTAAATATAACTATACTTTTTTAACTCCAAGAAATGCGATAGTTCTGAGAATTACGAACTGAATACCGGCTAGTGTATGCTGTGCGATGCATAGGTAAAGGTGCTGAGTCTGCTAGGATGTTTTGCGGTATCATGAATCTTCCCCCGCCACCCACAAAATTCTCAAAGTACAACCACATTTTACTGCAGGCAACAAGAGAAACCTGTGAACACAGTATGGCAGAAGCTGTTCGTGAAGCCGTTGATGAAAATGATGGAAAAAAGGGACCTTGCTGTTGATGTTGATGGTAGCTGGCAGAAGCGTGGTTTTTCTTCGAAGAATGGCTTGTTGACAGTCACAAGTGTTGATACCGGCAAAGTTATAGATGTCGAAGTTTTTCAAAACATTGTATTTGTCCGAACAAAACCAAGCATCTTCAAAATTGTAAGAGAAATTTTGAAGGCTACAGCGGTAAGATGGAAGTAGCTGGAGCTCTATCCATTTTTCAGCGTTCCCAGTCTCTCTACAATGTTCGGTACACAAAATATTTAGGAGATGGGGACTCCAAAACGTTTACTTCTATTGTCGAGAACAAAGTATATGGTGACCATTGCTCTGTCGAGAAATTAGAATGCATAGGTCATGTTATGAAAAGAATGGGGACGCGTCTTCGACGCTTGAAACTAAGATGAGAGGTCAAAAACTTTCTGACGGAAAGCCTTTATGCGGAAGAAATAGATTGACAGAGGCAGAAATCGACCGTCTGCAAGCATATTATGGTCTAGCTATCCGCAGAAATTTGTCTAGCGTGAAGGACATGCAACAAGCCATATGGGCAATATTTTTACACAAGCTATCAACCGATGAAAAACCTCAGCATGGATTTTGTCCCTCTGATTCAGATACGTGGTGCAAATTTAAAAAAGCAGAATTGCTTGGGGAGACTTATCATCACAAAAATAGTTTACCTGTGGATGTTGTGGAGGCCATGCGACCTGTTTTTAGGGATTTAGCTAATCCAGAATTGCTAAAAAAGTGTTTACATGGAGGTACGCAAAATCCTAACGAAAGTGTAAATAATGTAATATGGTCTCGTGTACCGAAGAAAACATTTGTACAATTAGAAGTTTTGTCACTGGGTACATATGATGCAGTTTCCTCATTTAATATGGGGAATGTATCAAAACTAGAAATTTTGAGAAAATGTGTATTGAGCCTGGTGATTACACGGTACAGGCGATGGAGTGCCCTCGACAAACAGAGGCTGTTACGAGCAAAATACTATTGTTTACAAAAAACAAAGGAAGTTAGGAAGGAAAAAAGACTTAAAAGGAAGAAAGAAGATGATGAGCTACTAAAAATGCTGATGATTTAGAATATGGAGCTAAAATGTTTTAATTAAAAAGTAATAATACGTTAAAATCAATTTTTCTCAAAATGTCAATTTTTGATGTTCGATGTTCCTTTTCTTAGAAACTACTGTTCACAGGTATGTAAATTTTTTATGATATATTTATAATGATGGCTAATATATACTGAAATGAGCTTTTTGTAAAAAACCCCAAAATTTATTTTTTACAAATTTTTTTATGTGAAAAACGGGTTAACGTAAACTATGTTTGATAAAATATTTTATAAATTATGAAAAAATTCAAAATTAGCTAAAGGCTCCTTTGAGTCTAATGAGAAATGTGTATTTTAATTATATGAAAAATTTCAAGCATGTACATCTAACAGATTTTGAGAAAATGTACCTCGAAAACAGCCAATTTAACATTGTCGGTAGAGAGGTTTCCGACTGCCCTTAAGATCTTTTATTAAAATCTTCCATTTATATCATAAACTACGAGTTTGCTTACAGTTATGATGGTATCTAATTCTATAAATTAAAATACAAACTGGGATGTAAGTAATAAAAGTCTTATTACAAAATATTTTTGTTGTTCAAAATTTGAAAATAAATGAATACCGTAAAATTCGGCATATAACGCTCACTCATACTTTCAAGCTGCATCTTTTTAATTTTTAGGTATATTCGTCACACACACATAACGCACACTCCCTTTTTTACAAAGAAATATAAAATACATTGATCTTATGTTTTTAAGTAATTTATATTCGAGGTATTATATCTCAAGCATTTCAAAAAATAGCATACTTCTAGAGCTACAATCTTGTAAGTTCATAAGGAATAGTTTATTACTTTTAAATGTACAGCATTTTGATCTATGTAGAAGTCTAATTTTTTTTTATGCTCTTTATTTTTTTTAATTTTTAAAGCTCTCATTTTAGTACCCGGCGTATAACACGTAAGCGTAAATTTTGATCTTATCTTTTGCGCAAAAAAATGCGTCATACGCCACATATATATTTTACGGTAACTAAAATTGAAACATTTATAGAATAGATAATAATTAGGTCCTGCTATATATTATTTCCCTTTTTTTTACCAAATGCTACTACTTATCACACCTACATGAAGCCAAGTTGAAGTCTTTAAAGTCGAAACAGATTTAACAAGCTTCCATTCCATGCTCATAAGATTTTTTTGTATAGAACTACAAGGCAGAAATCTGTGTGCTGCTCATTGGTTATAAGTTAGTTAATATACCAATAAGGTGGCATTTATGTATATATACGTGCATCAAAACTAAATCTGTTTAATGAATTCTAATTCCTTACTGCAGCATACATCAAAGGAAAGGAAATTAAAAGTTAATTATTTGTGTGTTGTTTTCTTAAAAAATACACGATTTTTTTTTAAAAAAATGACTATTTTGTAAAAAAGTTAATTCTTTTGTTTTAAATAATTACTATAAATAAGATTTTCACCTACACAAACGTATTAAAATGCTACACCATAAAGAAGGCACACATTAAACATAAATTTCTAGAAAGGTAAGATATTCTCGGCTATACAAATCTCTCATTAGCATTTCAGAATATTTAAACAATTTGTGTAGGAGAAAAGCAATCTATTGTTTTTATTAAAATGAAACTCCTCCAAAGGGTTTTTTTTTGGAAACGTTGCTTTGTTGTGTAAAGACAGTGTTATGCCTCTTATAAGGAATAATTCCTGGGAGTAAACAACGCAATTGGGATTTAGGCCCACTGGAACTGTGGTTCTAGTTCCTGGACCCCTCGATTACATATTTACATGACAACCATGAGATAAGACCAAGTACTTAACATTGCTACTCTCTAACTGGTTTTGATCTTATAGCTTTCATATAAATATAGAATCTGTGAGTGCAGGATGTCACAGAGAACTGACATGTTGTCCACACATGACCACTCTATATATACAGTACAGCAACTATGACATGCTGAATCCTCCCCCCTTCCGTTGTTTTTACGGTGCAAAATAGTGAAAAAGTTTTATTTCTCCTAACTAAGAAGATCAAGCGAAATAGTTTAATAAAAAAAACATATTTACCATTTTCACGATACACTTAAAAGTTCTGAGAAAAGGAGAAATTTCGCTCTATTTTTTGTCAACATTTCATAATTAGTTATTTTACTAATGTCGTAACATTATCCTTCTACATGTGAAGTATGGGATATAAAAAGTAGTTGGTAGAAAAGTAAATATTATATATCGAAAATATCCATAGTTTGTGCAAGGAGCTCAAAAAGTATTTAAAAAAAAACCATGTTTTTTATTTAAATTTTTTTTAAAATTTTTTTTAGCTTTAATAAACATAATTTAATGAATTGGTAATGTATTTCTCATTTCCACTTTTTTTTAAAAGAATGGTCTTTCAAGTTCGATTTCTCAGAAAATTTGAGCATAAACTGAACTGAAAGCTGAAGTATCAATAGCAGCTTATGTGTTTGACGCCCAGTTTTTCTTGTTCATTGACACGCATGATATTCAGGTTGAAGCAGAGATATTCCTCACTAGATCATCAATGTATTTTTACTTTCAGTTGATCGACCACACAGATGGTAATGTGGCAATTAAATTCTTGGTAAGCATACTTTTGTTTTCCGGTGCTTTTTGATTCCATGCACATGCATCTGATGCAGAAGTGAATTTGAAGCGTTCATGCTCTACGTCTTCCCACACTTAATTTAGTGGTTTAACATAAGAAACAGCCCACTTATCACATTTTAAAAAGGTTAACTCGTGATGACTTTGTTCGTGAGTCATTCATAAAATGAAGCGTTTTTTATCTGCTCACGTGCAGCCGTGCACCAGTATTAATCGAAATAATGTATGTATGAGGAAGTAAAAAGTTGGGGCAGTGAATTGTCGCCATTGTACATTGAATCCATAGGAGAGGGGATATAATCCTATGCATTGTTCAAAATGACCAATGGACTACAATGGTCGATATTTCTAGCAATTAGTTACAACAGTGGTGAACCAAATGATTTATAGCAAGCAACACACAATGTGGAGCTCCTGCTGCTTGTGACATTGAACCATAAAGGAATTAAGAAATTTATCTAGTCTAATGTCTGTGTTTTCTAGTCTGTGTTTTCTGGCCAATTACACTGATAATCATATATGGATAAACCATTCCCGACGGAAGCCCTACCAACGGGGTGCATCAAGGGGCCACCAGTGTCCACCTGCGTTGACCAGATACAAAAAGTGGCGAATGTATTAAGTTGTGGAAGATGTTCTCATTGGACATATTAGGACCGTCATCCTAGTAAATCAAACAAACTTCTTTGGGCTATGTTAACATCATTACACATCATGGGTACCCATTCCCGACAAAAATGTTCGAGTCGTATGATTCAGTTTATCTAGAGCAGATGTATCCAACCCAAATGACCTGGCGGGCCTCTTCGGAAAAAACCCATTATAATCTCGTGGGCCGCACATAAAAATATGTACCTTTATATCAGATTTGGAAACAAAAAAAAAACATTTATTGAATTAAAATATAAAACAGAATGAATTATTATTATTGCTTTCATTATTTTTCATGTATACAGACATAGACAATATAATAATGTTTATATAATATAATAATGCAGTGATCAAATATTGTTTAAAATATTACAGCTACCATTTTCTTGAAAATTATGGTGCTCATTTTGAATTGATCTTTCGTTACTCATTGTTGAAATTTGATAATGCTGTCATTAGCAAGCTATTAAGTATACATTGTCCTTTATCTTAACCGTCCTGAATATTTTTTTAAACTGTAAAAAACATCTCTGAGACTGCCTCTTGCTTTTTGGGCACTCCAAACAGAAAAGGAGAAGAATGGAAAGTCACACACACACAGATAATCATTTACCATCCATAGCAAAGGATATGCATAATGCAATTCGGACTTAATTAAAAAAAATAATTTATTATAGAAAAATCAAATGTAACTTATTGGTAAAATATAAATCAATTTTTAACTAAAGGACATTTATATTATCAAAAAGGATTTATTTTAAAACAAGAACAGGTAACAGGCAAATACATTGTATACAGTATATATATATATATATATATATATATATATATAAATATATGATGAATCCCCAGCCCCACAAATGTCAGTTGGGGTAAACTTCCTACCAGGACTACTCAACCCACCTCCCGCATAAAAACTTTGACTTCTACTTTCGCCGGACTTTAAGAAGACACGTGTTCTAAGGACTCACTCGCTGCTGATCAACACTGAAAAAGCTCTCGTTTTTATCATGGCTTGAGGTGCAGACTTCTTTACTGAATATTGAAATAAAATATAATAGGACAAACGGCTGCCCGTTGCATTTCTCCTGTCAATCCAAGAATTTCTCCAAAACATTATATATATATATATATATATATATATATATATATATATATATATATATATATATAAATGTCCCTCAAATAAATTTCAAAATGAAAAAACTTTAAAAACCTGATACTTAATTTTTTTTTTTTTTAAAAAGAGTCTGCGAGCCGCGTGTTGGACACCCCTGATCTAGAGGATAATGTACCATGTCAGGGAGGTCTAAGTCGTAATGGAGGAAAACATTCTGGTGAGTTTCAACTTATGTCCTGTTCTCTGAGTTCGCCGGACATGTACGAAAGCAAGCATTTGTGATTTCTCATTGAAAATCAAATTTGAGCTATCGTGTTACCTTCTCGCACAATGCCCGAAAACAAGTTGGTAAGAGAGTGCATGGCACCATATATTAAAGACTTCCTATCAGCATCTTGTGAAGTCAATGACTCGAGGGGTGTTGGTAGTTTTATAGGTTAATGATGGTATTACTTCTTGTTAAACAGGCACTCAAAATGTAATGCTGTGTTTTACAGTTTCTTTTACTCTCTCCATATATATATATATATATATATATATATATATATATATATATATATATATATATATATATAAATTATATATATATATATATATATATAAATTATATATATATATATATATATATATATATATAAATTATATATATATATATATATAAATTATATATATATATATATATATAATTATATATATATATATATAAATTATATATATATATATATATAAATTATATATATATATATATATATAAATTATATATATATATATATATATAATATATATATATATATATATATAACTTATATATATATATATATAAATTATATATATATATATATATATAAATTATATATATATATATATATATAAATTATATATATATATATATATATATATATATATATATATATATATATATATATAATCTGGTGTTTTATCAATCATTTTTTAAGTCTTTAAATTAAAAAAGAAATACTGGAATTGAACACCTGTGATAAAAGAGATACATAATATTTATATTCAAAAGTTGGTAGAGCCTCTCCACCTGAGACAATTACTGTCATGACCCTCCGG
Organism: Trichonephila clavipes; assembly: GCA_019973935.1. NCBI lineage: Eukaryota > Metazoa > Arthropoda > Arachnida > Araneae > Nephilidae > Trichonephila > Trichonephila clavipes. The sequence continues at coordinate 125,910 of BMAU01000654.1, read as the reverse complement.
AGCATGCTTTCCACAAGTGTTTGGATGATGATTAATGATATTGTTTTCCACTCGACTTGGACAAGACGTGCAAGTTCTTTCACCGATTTTGACGGTTGCTGCACTCCATAATACGGCAATTCAACTCATCCCAGAAGTTTTATATATGATATAAGTCTGGACTCTGGACAGGCTTGTCCAATCCGTTCACCCTATTATTATTATACTAATCCATGGTGGACCTCGGAACATGACAAATGGTGTTGCCATCCTGGAAGTAACAATGATCCAATCCGTAAAATTAATACAGCGTAAGAAATTTTTTTCTATAGAATAGTTTAGTAGGAGTCGGTACTGAGCTTACTATGAATTTGGATGAAGATTTTCAGTTCATACCACGAGAAACATCCCCGACCATAATTCCATCTCCGCTTCAGGAGGTGCCACAATGTAATGTATTGTAGGCACAATGCATTCTGGCAAAAGTCATTTTCCAGGCATACACCAAAACTAGACTCTGCCATTCGACTGGTAGAGATGAAATATTGATTCATCACTCCGAAGAACCTGTTTCCACTCATTTATACTCCAGTTTCGAAGTGCCTTGCGGCACCTCAACCGAGAACCGTGGTTGGATTTTGTAACCAAAGACTTATGGGCGGCAGCATAACCATAGAAACCAAGCAAATATGCTTTCTTGCTGAAGGTAAATTTCGAAACAATATTTCCGAATGCTTGTCGGAACTCTTGGAGTATATGGGGCATTGGTTTGGTACAGCTTTTCCAAATTTCTTTGGACAGCACTCGTTGGTCTGTATGTCTTAGTTTTTGTGAATCTGCCGCGTCGAATCACATTCTAACAATCAATACTCACCTTCCACTTTTTAATCACAAAAGTCACTGTCGATTTTTGAATGCTTAATTCATTAGACGTCCCTTCATAAGATGCTCATTTCTATGATATCCGACAATTACGCCCTTCTCGAAAGACAACTCTGAATATCGTAGCATTTTGCATATGATTATTGCCAAGACTGTTTCCTACACGACAATTAAGTAGAAAAGGCCTGGAGAAGATCAGCACGATGGACATCTTCATTTCCATTGGTGTCCAAATGCTTATTAGTATATTGTGTATTTCATAGTTTTTTTTTTTTAAATCGGGAGGAAATTTTTCGTTTTCATAACTTTTTTCTAAAATAACAAATTTTTAGCTACAAACAACATAGGTGTGCAACTATTCACAACGAAATAAGGGAAAAAAACCCTTTTATTATTTGTTTGGAAAAAAATCAATATCTCTTAAGTGTGTTGTTAGTTTGAATATCTAGATGTATGTATAGGTATTTGTGTTATCAAAAACCAGTTGAAAAACTAAGAATGACTCGATGCACTTCCCATGTATGTCAAAAACTGAATGGATTATACACGTAAAAATTCAAAATCTATTATGAAAGTTAAATTTCACGTAACTATAATATATACACATTTTTTGTTGAAAGAATTCATACGATACAAGACTAAAGCTGATGTTGATCTCATTTATGTTATTTGATATTGCTAATACTTTACTTTCTTTGCGAAAAAAGAACTGTCTCTTTTAGAAGATGCTATTTCATTCCTTTTTTTTTCTTTGAAGTTGGTAATAAACTCAAAGATTTCAAGGTACTATTGAAATGTGAGCCAATTCAATATTAATTCATCTCAATGTTCAAGAGCTTTTATAAGAAAGGACATTTATGGAGAGGTAGTACAGATACACTTTCTATCCCTCTTGTAACAATGAACTTGCTATTTTGCTCTCAGACAGTAAAACACAATATCACTGGTAACAATGAAGGAACGAAATAGGAAATAATAAAAAAGATTCTGTGCTATTCTGACCACTACAGAGACCTCTTCGAGAATACAGTCACATTATTTTCTGTTTCTTCTTTCTATGTATTTGATCACCTTCCCCAGGCAGCTAGCAGTTCGTGTATCTTGTAGCTCTTTTCTTTGCCAGTCTTTTCTTATCAAGTGGTAGTTCGAAGCTGACATTTTCCCTGCACATTTCTTCTGTTTGTACTTTTTACTTCTCTCTCAGTCTAGTCATTTATATTCAGAATTCATTTTTCCGAGCTTTCAGAAAGTTCGCATTGCGTTACTATTTTCGAAATTGTCTTAGAATATTGGTTATTCAAGAGACCTAGAGAACATTTTTATTTAAGAAATTTAAGAACTGCATGAATGGATATAGTAAAGAGAAGAGTAAAAGGGCTTTAAACGAAAAATGAAATTTACATTTTCACCAGTAACTGACACTGTGAAGACTTCTCCCATATAAATTCGAAAATTCAGTCCTGAATATTTTGTTCTTTTTTTTTATACAGCTGCATCTGTGAAAAAACAATTTTCCTTCAGATTTTGGTGTTAACATATAGGCTTAAAGTTTAGTATATTTGATCTAAAATAGCGTACACTCACAGTTTTGAGTATATGACTTCAAAAGTCAACAGTGTCAATCACAGACTAGATTTATATTAAAGTTTTTGGAGCAGATGTGTGCATGTTATTTGATCCTTCGATTGTCTTATATAGAATTTCAATAGGTCCGCGAGGTAAAAAATAAACATCAAATAATTCTTTTCTATCAAATAATTCTTTTCTATCAAATAATTCTTTAATTCTATATAATAATTTCTTTTCTAAACTCATTTTTATTAAAAACAGGAAAACACAGGCATTGTTTCTAATACATTTTTAACAAAAATAATTACATGGATAAAAAAAAAATTGAAGAATAAAATTGGTACATTTACACTAAGAGAACTAAGGAATATATATATATATATTTTTGCTTCATTCTTAATTTTCTCAGATTTTTTACTCTTTTTTTCTCATCATAAACAACCTCGTGTTTTTTTTTAAAATTGTGAACGAAGGAAAATATTTAAACTAAAAAGAAAAATCATTGTGAGTAATTAATTCTTTTTCCTCAATGTATAATTTTATTTCAATTTCAACGTAGAAGAAATGTGATAAATTTATTTTAAGCAATGGCAGTTGCCGAAACACAAGAGAATAAGAGCTATATTAATGTCACATGCATTTTAACGTTAATAGCAACATGAGAAGCATACTGGTGAAAGACCTTGTAATTTTGAGCATCGGTCAAGTGACGAGGATGACACTTGAGCTGCCACCTCTCTCCAAACTATCATGTCATGTCAACGGAAGGACTTTAAGCTCGGCTCATGTAAAATGCATTAGACCCCTCTACACGACGATTCCCCAGTGGCCCCATCTATAGTTTTTAAAATTGCACAATTTGGATTTGCGCACTCTTGTTGATTTATACCTCTATTTTCATGGAACATACATGTTTAGCACAAGTGATACATTCACTTTGAAACGGATATATTTTAAGATGTATTACACGAACAGACGTGAAATATGCATAAAAAGAGTCACAAACTCATCAAGTTTATAAATCTTCAACAAATGTTCAATATGTGCCTCTTTGGTGACCTGACACAATTCCAGACTATAATCGTGTCCCTTAAATACATTTTGTAGCATAGTCCTGTCAATTTTCAACAATGCAGCCCTGACGCTTTATTTGAGCTTGATTAATAATTGCAGTAGTGGCTGTACGCAAACACACACAAGGCCCTGAACATACCCCCTAGAAATTCAGTAATAAATTGTTGACCATGGCAGGGGTGTTTATTTAAACCACCAAACTAACGGTTCTCAAAAACACCGTGCAAGTCTTATATGACCAAGATGAAAGGAATCCCTATTAAGGGCTTTTATTCTTGTTCTTTGTTATTTGCGACTTGCAGAAGGAGGTGCCGCTGCATACCCCCTTCCTAGAGAAGGATTTTTTTTTCTTTTTGACTTTCTAAGCGATATTGAGAGAAGGTTGTATATCTAGCCAATTATTACAATTGTAAACATCTCCATTAGGTTTGATATTCGTTGGAATGTTTTTCCGTTGGCTTTGCGAGAAATCTCTTGTTGAGATGGTGTGTCTAGTTGACGCATGCACCGTTGCCGTTTCTAGAAACACTAGTCGTGATTTATTGAGAATTTCTTATTTAGACTCTCTGCGGAGTTAATGCATAATCAATCAGTATCGTTATGCTGGGTTGGCATCTAGCGTTTAACTCTTGGGTCATCACTTCAGTGACAAGCTATGGTGCCGGGGTAGGGGAAGGAAGACCAATGGTGATCTTTAGTGCTGCTTGGGTGCAGTGTATTTGAACTTCGGGTCTGAAGTGCGCACCGTGCATGTCTTAGAGGACTAAGACAAAAGAAATCTCTCCCTATTCGGTCCAGCCATTAAGGTGACTGCCTACCTTGAAAATGTCATTTTTTTCGTCTACATAAAGCATTTTTTTATTCTAAAATCTTATAGTTTGAACAGTTTTCTTTCCAAAACAGTTTTTCTTTTTCCTTTACTCGAAATAGAAATAAAGTTATAGGGGTTTTAAGAAACATCACTCTATGCAAAAGGGCAGTAAGATAAAACTTTAAATGAGTTTTTCTCAAAATTATGTTTTCGAAAGAAACCCTTTACTAGATACATGATATCTTAAGAACCAAACCTGATATGGTTTTGAAATTTCCTGGAAATGTTTATTATACCATTTTTCATAAAGTGGACCATAAGTTTGTTGTAGGTTAAAATTTTTTCCATTTAGGGTGGTTTTTATAAAGAAAACACTTAAAAATTAACAAAATTTTCAAATTATTATGTATAGTTGTCGGTAATTTTTTAGTATTTTAATATTTATCTTAGATTTTTGTTCATTTTGAAGAGCACCGTAATATGTATGCTGTGTATAAAGAAAATTATGATAATTGAAATAAAAAAAAAATTATAGTGTTACCCGTTTTAGTAAAAATTTGGTAAAATTTCCTTGAAACTACCAATTTTTCTAAAAGTGTAATATATGCTGAAATTGTTTTATGTATATTTACATACTTTTTTTTTATTTGTCTTCCTAAAAACACTCAATTTGTTTTTTATAAAAAAATTGGGTCCGAAGGTAGGCAGTCACTTTAATAGCTTTTATTTCAGTCCTTTGTATTTTAAGACTTGCAGAAGGAGGCGACGCTGCAGAAAGAAGTCATAGGGTACTAAATCAGGAGATCTGAGAAGCCAGGAGAATAAAGCTAGACCATTTTCCCCAATACGTCCATTCCAGCCATGTGAAAGTTCATCGTTTAGATAGGCACGAATCGGGATGTGCCAGGGGAGGGTGTGATTGGTAGAGTAAATAATAAAAGTTCTTGAATTTTTGGATTTTTTCATATATTTTTCATGTGTACATGCAATACACAGCCTTTATGAGACGAATAAATCATTTATGCTAGCCTTGTATATCTAAAATTTGATTCAATATTCTATCACATTTTTCGTGTACATTATTTTAAATTTTAATGCCTTGGATATAAAGTATTTGAATCAGTTGTACTAAAACTCTATTGATATTCCTGAGGACTCGTTTATCCAATGTGAATACAATACATTCTCTAAGAATATGCTACTTAATCATTCTACAGAATACTTCAATATTCAAATGGTATCATATCTCATTAGATTTGTTGTGTGTGTTTATTCTCTTAATAATAAGTTGCAATAGTAAATTTATAATTGGTGTTCCATTTCAATTTAAACTCTCTAGCGAAACAAGTTCAATTAAGCAGTTGTGGTAAATTACGGATCTTGTAGTTACCTAAGTTCATTGATGCCGAACAATCTTCTAATCAGATGTTGCAATTCTAGAACTCGAATGCTCATTGAGTTACATTTAGTTTTCTTAAAATGATGATTAGGATATATGTAACACGTTTCTCTGGAAACAGGAAATATCCGCTCGAATGAATTTTCAATGGAGGAGCTTTACCTATTTAAAGATAATCATATTTGAATAAGTGATATATTTATCATATATTTTGCTTGAAAAAAATTAAACCTTCCGAAGGTAGATATATTAGATTAATCAATCATTAAATTCATTAAAATTGTCTATATAAAGTTAAAAGCGATTACTCCATAACTGTTAAAAGTTTTCCAATTAATTCGATATTATTTCTTTGGAGAATTCAGTGTAATATCGATGCATGTCAGTCTCATACCGAGTGTTCCCTTAATTACTAAAAAAACACGTAGATTATTACTATAATTAATCATAGTATCATCAGGAGTATTATTATTTTTAGTTGCTATTATGAATAAAAGATATTACCTGTCAATTTAACGATTGAACGAAATCAATTAAAAGTCTGATAAACGGGGAGCGGAAAGAAAGAAATTGACGTTAAACTGAAGGAATCTGAAAATTAAATACTTGTAGATAAGACAGACTTTTCTATTTTATTTATTTACTGTAATTATTTCATCGGTGTTTTCTACTTTAAAAATACAAAGTAACTCTGTTCTAATTACAGCTGCGAATCTTTAACTTATGTTGCTTTTCAGATTATTTACTCTGATAAGGAAATGGGGCAAAATAATAATATTAATCACTGGTTACATTGGGAGTAATGTACCATGTTGCTCTCACAAAGAATGCAAAAAAAAACAATGAGTGTGTATAGAATATATTAAGCTTCTTTCGCTTGAAAATTTATAGAATATTAGGAAAAAATAATTTTGAGTACTGAGTGATGATTTTTTTTAATATTTGAACTAACCATTTTGTAAAGGAATTTAAACCATTGTTCGTGTATTTTAGGTATATATACTTATTTTTTGTAGCTTAAACTAAAATGTAATTTATTTCACTGTATTTTTTTAAAATACATGAGCTACAAATTTAATAATAAATATTTCAAATGTATAATTATTTATGAACAGAAAATCAGATGTGATCTGAATTATTTCCATTTTTCTGTTTTTAAGTAACATCAAGAAATTTAAATTAACGGTTTTCAAAAATGATAAATTATCTTTAAATAAACATAATTTAAAAAAAGAGAAGTGAAACTATAAAAGGAGAAAACTATTCTAAACTTTTTTTGAGTTATATATATGTGTGTATGTGTTCATAAGTTTGTATTATTATTATTTATTATCTTTCTTGCATGATAAATACCGAATAATTCAGTAAATTTTAAAAGTTAATATTTAAATTTAGATTCAAAAGCCCACATTTAAAATGGCTCAGAGATGGTTAAAATGATTTCTCAAGAAAGAAATATGTTTTACTTGAGAGTATTTTAAATCCCAAAATAATACCTCATTTTACAATCACTTATATAATACAGTTTATTTTATTATTAATTTTAAACTACAAAAATAAACGCATGTAAAATGCATTATGTTCCTTCTCGATCTGTTTCAGCATAGAAATCTGCATTATAAACAGTGAGTTATAAGACATTATATGATTTAGTGAATTGGTTTATGAAAAGAAGGGATTGGAGTTCAAAATGGCTCTTGAAACGCATGCTCTGGTTTTAATATCAATTTTAACTATGGTATTAATTACATAGATAATAAGAATCTCTTCAATGACATGCGTAATTATTTTCCTGTGTTAAGTTTGAGTGTAATTGTATTTCAAAAACTATTTTAAAAGCAAGCGTGTATAAGTGTGAAAGTTTGTCATTTTTTCAAAAGAAAAAATTACATACGAACTAAAAATGTGTGTTTTTTTTAATATTTCATCATTTTAATATGACTAACAACTGTGTATTCTAAAAAAATACAGGTATTTACATGCAATATAAAATAATACATCATAAAAAATGTGAAAAAAAAACAACTTATGAACAAAAAGTTTTTAATGTTATGTTTTTTTTTTAATTATAGCTCTTATAAAGTTATGATTCGAAAATGCACTAAAAATAAATAAACATGTAACAAATACTTCTCGTTATTTCTTAGTATCAATTAAAATAAAATAGTGACTCTTCTTTATGATCTAAAGTGAAACAATGTAAAAGTTGCCAAGAAAAAAAAGGGCTTAGAAAAACACAATTGAAATAAGTATATTCTAAATTAAATGGTTGAAGTATGGAAACGGTATTGTTTTTTCTCAATAAACAAAAGATGCGAATATATTCATCAAAGCTTATAAGGATAAAAAAAAACTGTAAGGCTGTTTTTAGGAAATGTTATTTGCATACAAATGCAAAATCTATGTACCATTCTTACAAAGGAAAAAAAATTAAGTTTGAAAATGGAGCCCAGTTTTCCCTAATTAGATTAACAAAAAAAAAAAACTCATGATTTTTTTTGTTTCATATTCCCCAAGAAGCTATGATATTAGAGAAGGAATTATTACAAAAAAGTGATAAATAAATAAATATGAGAGAAAAAACTAATTTAACGTCATTTCGGAGATAAATTAATTAAAATTTTTTTTTTCTTCAATTATTAGTTTTGAATTCAGCTGAATTGCTATTTATTTATAATTAATCTACATATTTTACGTCTTTAAGCCACTCAGCTTAACTTAAACTATAAATTGTTCAAAATTAAGTTTTTTTTGGTTTATTTGATCATGTAAATCTATTTTTAAAATGAAACGAAGACACTGCAATCGATTTGGTAAAATAACAGATAAATAACCAAAAGGAAGTGCATTGTAAGTCAGCGTTTCACAAACCGTACGAGATGCTCCCTTGGGGGTGTGATAACCCTACAGGGGGTACAATCATATCGAAAAATCGAAAAAAATATGTAAACTAACTATCAATTTAATGAAAGGAAGCAAAAAAAAATACATTCTGACATAATTAAAAAAACAAGTAATATAAAAAAAATGAAGTCAGTTCTTACTTATATCAACAAAGAAAAGCTTTATTTTAGCTACTTTTTTAAATAGTTACAATTAATATATATATATATATATATATCACAGAATCACAACATTAAGTGGTATCAATTTTTATTAATTATAAGTAAATTATTATATTGTCATCCAAAATAATCATGTGTATAAAATCTCAGCTCAATTGATCTCTTTAAAATGTATTTAATTAGCGAGTAAATATTCCACCAAGATAAATAAATAAATATAAAGAGAGTGTGAGCTATAATAGTGCAGGAATTGAATAAAATACACACTCACAATGATATGATTTGCTTATAAATGCATTAGTACGGTACAAAATATTCGATAGTAAATTTCTCAAAACTTCATCAAGTTTTGTAATTATTAGTGACTCCCATGGGGATATACAAAATTTAATACGTATCTTAATAACTTGTACCGTTTATTAGTAAAGTCATATTGTAGTTTTATATAGCATCAAAGTATATTATTATTACATTCAATACATTGTTATTGTAGGGGAGTGGAAGATGAAAATTATGACTGAAAGTTGGGTCGGAAACATTGAAAGTCAGAGAAGCACTGGTATAAGCCAGCGTTTCTAAAGCTGTGAGGCATGCCCCCTAGGGGGCGTGGTAACTCTACGAGGGGGGCGCGAGCATATTGAAAAGTCGGAAACAAAAGGTATTTTTTTATTATAATTTATTGAAAAAAATCATTTTGACTTAATAAAAAAAATAAAATACACATTTACACAGATATTATGCACTTCTAAATGAATCAGTACTGCACTATGTTTTTTATAATTAATTTAACAATACTAAATTAAGAACAAGTTTAATAATTACCAGTGACTCCATGAGCTCTTCATATAAAAATTTGTATACAAATGTTTGCACTTATCTTAATAATTCGTAATGTTTATAATTATTTCCTTAAATGCTGATTAAATTGCGCACAATTCACTCCTCAATGTCACCGTTTACTTAGGCACGTGTATGTGATGTTTTGGGGGAGAGGAGAGAAAAGGAAATAAAATAAGTAAATCCTCTGAACTAAGTAAATCCATCCCAAGCACTGTCAAAACCTTTTTTTGCATTCAAAAGCCTTCGGAATAATTTAATGGATAGCAGTCCACAGAAAAGATCGTACTTCGGAAAGACGTATATACACATCTGGGGAAATTAACTTTTGGCTGAGCGAGACGTTAATATATGCCAGTGACAAGAGGTTAAAGTCTTATTGCAGTATTAGCGTCAAAGTATAGTATTACTGATTTCAATACATTGTTATTGTATGAGGCGGAGGGCGCGATGAAAATTATGACTGAATATTGGGTGGCAAGTAATGAAAGTTTGAGAAGCACTGGTATAAGCTCCTTCTTCCAAAGACCGTGATGTCACGGTGATCGTAAACTCATTGACAACCTTGTCGCAACCTGGAAGTTGAAGTTGTAGTTTCGGACACCGAAGAAACAGACATTGTTAAAAAAATACTTTTTATTTATGACTGATCAAATTATGATTAACCCTCTGGCTGGACATCAAATTTTTTGTTGCTCTTAGAAACATCCGTCTGATGATGGATACACAATTTTTTAAAAAATTTTATTACCTTAAAGCAGTGCTTCTCAAACTTTCACTACTGGTGACCCAATTTCCAATCACATTTTTTTTTCTCCTCCCTTACATAACAATAATGTATTGAATGTAATAATAATGCACTTTGGCGCTAACGATACTATATGATCTTAGTTATAAACCGTACAAATTAAAAAGATAAGCATACAATTTTGTATATGTTACTCTTTTAAGTATTATATATTTTAAACAAATTTCTTTAAAATATTAGTATTATTATTATGTAATTTTTCCTTTCGCTAATTTTAAAATTGAAATAGATTGCTAAATGTATTTAATTAAAGATTTATTTCCTTCATCATCCATTTCTAAAAGTAAAAATGTCACTAGAACAAGTGATATAAAAAAACAATTAAGTCAATTTCTACTTAGGTCAACGAAGAAAAAATTATTTTAGTTACTTTTTTATGAAATAGTTACATTTAATATAAATATGAATAAACAGATGACAGAATCACAATATTAAGTGACAAAATAGAAAGCGATTTTCCTTGAAATTTTTCATTCTCCTTTCTATGTATGGTGTTGTATATGTATATGGTGTTCTATATATGGTTTAGAGTTACGTTTATTGAACACGATAAAAATCACAATTCGTGTGAATAATTTAATTAAGAGAAAATATACTTACCTATTTCCAATAACTTTTCAATTTTTCTTTGATAATTTGAGAAAAAATCCAATAAAATTGAACTAAAATGTTCAAAATGTACGTGTCCTTAATAAAGGGCATAAATCACAAACAATTTTCACTAACATTACAGGAATGTTATTTACAAGCAAAACTGCCATATGCGGTTCAGGTTATTGTAGTTTTGCAGTCGTTTGATGATCAACAAATATCCTGTTGAACTTTTTCTTGCTTGTGTCTTTTTGACAGGGTGAAATGTGTCTTACGGTAAACTTATGGCTTCATATTTTTTGACGGAGTTCTTTAAGTAGAAATTGAAAATTTTCCTTTCGTTTCATGTTCATCACTGTTCTGAAATTTTCTTTCGTTATCATGATTAATATGCATTATTTCAGCTGGTCTTACCCTTGCTTGATCAGTTTCAACTTCCTTCAATAGAGATTAAATTTTTCCTTTCATTTTTTATGTTATGCTCATTTTTAAATTTATAAACCATTAGATGACGTACAACACAACAATCAAAACACGGGGGAAAGCGTGTTCATAGAATATATTTTTGAACAAAAGTGGTAACAACGAAAACTCGATCAAAACAAGTACCTTAAGATTCAAAATTTCAATTCTGTTAGCAAATTAGTTTTGAAGATATTTGAAGTTTTATGAGCCATGGTTTTGGTTTCGGTTTCCTTTTAAAGCATTTTTTCACACTTAAGTTGAATTAATTAAAAATATTTTTGAGCTTTTAGTTTGAAATGGTTATTAATTCCAATTTCCATTACTAAAATCATTTCTGCTTGATTATGTTTTGAGTTTTTTGAGTTCCATAATTAATTAATAAAGATTAATTTCATGGCCAATTTTTGCTTTAAAATAGTTTATATAACTTAAAAGCTTTATCATGAATTTTTTTTCCTGTAGAGAAAATGCCATGGCAAAGGCGTTCTGGGTTTCTATGAGAAACAATATTTCGAAGAGATGGAATACTACTGAAAATGATGTATCTAAAAATCAGTCCTCAGCTAATTCTGCAATTAGACTTCCGAATACAAGTATTCTGAATTCAAATGCTGCATATATAACTGAATATTTCCTTGATGTATACCGAACTACATTATACTAAACATATTAAACTACTATATTTAAGTATTTTAAAGTCACACGACACAAGAGCTAAAACTTCCTAAACTGCCCCAATTTAAAACTGAAAAAAATTAAATTTTATGAGCAAACCTGACTATTTTTAGCTTAAGTTAGTATCATTATTATTTTGTACATAAATGCTTCGTGTTTCAAAACTTTTGTGAAATAAGATAAAGCTGAATAAACTGACGTCTTAACAAATGCTATCCATATTAAGCAAAAATATATATTTCGAATTAAAAATATAATTTTCAGTCATATTTAATAAAAATAGTGTTTTAATGTAGAACATACATTGGAAAATAACATATTAAAAATTTACAGTTTTACGGGCATTATAAGTTTTTGTTTTATGACTTTACAAATTTTAAATTCGTTTGTCTCAGACTTTTAATTTTGAAGGTATACGTGTTTTCTAATCTCTAAGGCTTTTTTCCTGTTCAATATAGATCCTTGAATTTTTTGTAAAACTGTCAAATGTATGTTCTATAAAAGTAAGTATGGATTTAGGGCTGAGAACTCTAGTTATTTTTCTAAAAAATGCTAAAGTTGATATTTTAAAAATTTTCGTGTTTTTTCCAAGTTTTTCTAGAAAAATAATTATTAAAAATCAATAAGGGAATAGATTTTCAAATCCATACTATTTATTGTTTGTAATAATCTAAGAATCATATATAACTTAAAATTACTAAAAATATTTAAAAATTGAGTATTTTATAAGAATTTGAAAAAACTTCAAAAATTCCTAATTTTTTTAAAATTGTAAAATAATGGCTGGTCAAACTGACTTTTTGCTTTCAGAATCAGCTTAACCCTCCAACCGGATAGCACGGAAAATTCCGTCAGTGTAAAGATGCTTCGAAAATGGACTGCACGGATTTTTCTGCCTTCAAGTAACGTTTTCAAAAGCGGATTAGCCGCACATTTCTGAAATCCTTTCCCCCTTTTAAGGTTTAACATCTTGAAAGATAATGAAGGACGGAGGAAGCAACACAGCAGGAGTTTTATGGCTCGCAGGGAAACCCGTGTTTTGACCCTGGGGGAATCGTAAAAAATCGGAGAGAAATTTCTTTAGAACCCAAGAAGTGTTTGTTTGCTAGCTTGTATTTTAAAAGTTTTCAAAAGTCCCAACGCATAAGTAAAATATGTTACAATTCCCTTTTGGTTTCATATTAATTTCAAACTGTAACAAGTTGGGGCGTGTCAGGACAATCTGCTATTTTATATAGTTAAACAAATTATCTTTTTTAAAGTATATTCTTTCGCTTCCTTTTTCTTATCTTAATCAATGCTTTCAGTTTTTGAAACATGAGTATTTCATTATAAGATGCCCCCCAAAAAATAATAAAACACCACACACTTTAAAATTTGAAATCTTTTCAACCTTCCAACCGCTAAAAATGAATAAATTTAAACTTCATCAAATCATTTGAAACATTTTCTTACACTTTGATAAAAAAAATAAAAAAAAAAAACTAATTAAGATCTATTAATTTTTTGTAGATTTCAAAACTCAAGTGTTCAGGGAAGTTTACGTACAGTGCCTAGTTATATATTGTTAAAATACACCGAATTATATTTGAATTTTAAGTGCTTGAACTTCAGTTTACATCAAAGACAACATGAATGAAGATTTTCCCACATTTTTTTTATAACTTGAATGTTTGAATAAATGGTAATCAAAAATATACGGAAACATTTACAGTAGACATTTATGCATATAAATAAACATAAAAACCAATTTTAAATTCGAGCTATTAAAAAACATTCGAATTATATATTGTTCAAAAATATCTATTTATACAAAATACCTCTCTCTCTCAACATTTATCTTTTTTAAAGGCTAACTGAATAAGTAATTAAAATCTGGATATGTTTTGAAATCTCGACCTTATAAAGCTAGAAATTTTATGTTAGAAATTCCATTTGAAATTTCGAAAAAAAAATGCATCGCGCAGTTAAAAATTATTTACCATAAGTTTTAGCAACTCATTGAGTATAATATAAACTTCAAATTTTATTATATAGCTTATTTTGTATTGTTTAATATATTTTGAAGATTTCATACAATTCAGTTGAAAAATGCATGCTAAGAGCAAAAAATATACTAAAATAACCGAGGAATATACAATAAAGTTTTACATAGAAGCAAAACTGAGAAGCTAAAGATTAGGAATGAAAAATTTTGAGTATATCTGAAGTAGTTTTCGAAATATTTATTTTAAATTTCAGAAAATTTGTGTGCGTTATGTTATACTTAATATTAATTAAATGGTTAAAATAATATGTTAATAACTGTCATGTAATCGTGTGATGACACATTCATATACTAATAAAACTTATAATGGTCATTGATGCGAATGTCAAGAATTTTATGTAATTTTAAATTCAGACATTAAGGTATTGATGTAGAAAATATAAAACGACCATCTAAAATACATGAAAAATGCAGTCTGCTATAAAATGATCTTGGCAAACAAAATATGGCATTTTCACTTACTATGGCAGAGCCGACTTAGTCAGGGGCGATCTGGAAAAACAGAGGGAGAACCGCGGTTTTGATGGATGCCGCTGTAGCTTTTAAAGTTCCCAGGAAAAATTATATATATATAAATTACAAATGCAAAAATAAATCTTGTAATGTTCCTTACATTTTTATAACAACGAATTGTGGAATTGGCTTCCAATACATTGTTGTGTTTGACAATATGTAAGGTAACAAACCCTACTTTAGATAGATTTGTACTACTTTTTCGTAACCGTATTCCTTTTAAAATTAATTCGTGCAGCCAAAATACACCTTTTGCACCCTTAAAAATTTATGTAAACTATAACGGTTAATTTTAATTTATGCAACTTGTGAAATGTTCATATTTAACCATTTCCGTCTAAACAGTTTACATGAAAAAAAAAGTTTGGACTCCCTCATTCATTAGGGATTTATATAAGATTCTAACATTAAATTTTATTTTTCCCCGAAAAGGGTTGAGTGGTAGTGTATAGTGCTTCCACACCACAAATCTGGGGTTCTATTAACGGGCTGCGCAAGGTCGACTCTGCCTTTCATCCCCGCTACATTGGGTCGATAAATGAGTACCAAGCTTGCTTTGGGTCTTAAACACTGAAGGTCTCTCTTCAGACAGACCACCAAATCGGGACATCTGTTCATGCACCTCAGCGTCCAATGGTCACGTGTATTATGATGGGCACAGTAGTTCCTGGCCCTCATGGATTGTTGTGCTTCTGAGTTTGAGTCTTAAGTTTGAGGATTACCTCACTTTGGGGATACCCCTTAGATAAACATGTATGTCCACTCATTTGCAATTAAACATTTTTCTTTCAATTACGTTTATTTCAGAAGGAAGTTTTATTTTTCAAATGTATTTGCTTAATAACATGTATATGTGTGTATTATATTAAAAATTTGATCAATCGAAAATTACATATTTTTAGCTCCTCTAAAAGCTTTTAGGATTTTACAACTGATCTTACAATCCATATACGTTTTATAGTAGTATATTTAAAAATGATAAAGACATTTTTACGAGTATGTGAGCTGTTATATGCCTCGTTTATAAATATAAAAAATTGCATTCAGCTACAGTTTTTAAAATGTACCGAAATAAGTGGAGGAATAGGATATTTACATATTATGAATATTTTTGACTGTAGTAAGATATATTTATATTTCAGTTTTTCTTTACAATTTGAATAGAAGTTGTAAGCCATTTTGCGAATAGTTTGATATTGAGTATAATTCCATAGGCTGTTTAATATTGTAAAGTGTTTTACTTTGATACCAGCACACATTAAAATAAGGCTTATTTGCAGATATATGATCAGCTTCAGTGATATTTAAATTTTCAAAAATAATCTACACGTACGAAAACATTCTTTCACAACCGCACACCACATCTCTCTCTCATACTATATCTTCCCTACAGCAGGAAATATTTGTGTATACTGAAAAATTTAATACTGGATACATTTCCAAGTGTTAAATTTGTTTTTAAAAAATTTGGTATGAATACATTGTGGAACTGTCGGTTAACTTCACTGAACAAAATTGTTTTAAGTGTACTGTTTTGAAAGACAAAATTAATTAGGGAGAACTTTTCTCACAATAGAATTTATAATGAGTGAATTGTGTGAAAATGTAGTTATCGATGTGTGACATTTTTCCTTGTAATAAAAGAAACAGAAAGATAAGAAATTTAACTTGAGTAGAAAATGGTTAGAAGTACTGTCATGCGCATTTGAAGAAGTATATCCCCCATTAAAATTAAAAATTATTGACTGAATGTGTGTTATGTCCATCACAAATGCCGATGTAGAAAAGATATTTTTATTTAATACAAGGAGTTCGAAAAGGAGAGCACTAGGAATGAAAATTTAGATTTTTTCCGAAAAATATTCAGTTAACATAAAAATATCATTTATATGATTTAAATTTAAATAAATTAAAAGTATATTGAAATCATTTTTTATGTTATTCTAAATTAAAAATATAATTGAATAGAGAAAGATCTGTTTTATTTCATAAATATGCACCATTTATGTCTTATTGTTTAAAAAAAAAGATAGGGCCTTTATACTCTTTTTACCTCATAACTTTTTTTAAAAACATGAAAGTGAGCGCGTTTTCTTACTCTCATATTCAAAAATGAATACAGGATGCTTTTTTCTGGTTCAAATCGCAATACCAAAATATTTTTTTTTAATTTTTAAAAATGACAGAAAAATAAATTTTGTTTGAAGAAAATATAGCTATTTTTCAACTTTTAACACGCCATTTATTTCATCTTTTTTTTACCCTGCATTCTGTTTTATTTTTACTGTGACTGAATCAATGGGGAAAACGACAGAGTAGAAAGAACTACGGTATTCATACAAGATTGCCCAAGGCAACTTAACAGCTAGCTGTAAACGATTGCTATCCTGGTTCTCAATGATCAAATACGCCGAACCAAGTCATAAAGTTGTCCCCTTTCGACCTCCCATGTTTTAAAAGGGGGAAAGAATTGAAGTCTGTTGCATTTTTGAAGGGAATAGCAATATAAGAGTAAAACGCTTTCGGAATAACTTTTCAGGAGGAAGGTATCCAGTTAGAGGGTTAATAGTATAATCTAAATATAAAACATCAATTATTTTTACTGTAACTGTCTCCAATTTTTTTTTGAAAAAGGGTACCGTGTAGTCTTAAAGTTTAGAATCTTATAAACACAATTAGCCTGAAGATGCTTTAAATAGTAATCCTATTTTAATCCTATTGTGTTGCATTTTTAAACCTGTGTACGATATATTTCTCAATTGTTATAAACCAAAAACAGCTTTGGTAAGCTTCCTATAGCATGATTTCATAGCTTCCCATTTTGTAATTAATAATTCAATTTTTTTTATTAGAAACACTTTTGATTATATAATATTAAAAATTCAGTACATCTTTGAATAGAGGATAATAGAGAAGAATAATGAATAATGCATGGAAAAAATGTATCGATAAAAAAAAAATTATAACACTTCTCGCAATACGATTAAGAATAACATGAATAATAGTTAAGGTGTCAAGAAAAATATGTTTTTAAATATTTTACCACAATGTATTCACTAAACAGAAATTTTAATACATCCTTATACGTTATAGTTATGTTTTCCAAACAAATCTTTACCTTAGAACTAATTTTGCAAGAGTTGCGAAGGTCAGTACATGACCCTGCAACAGTCATTACATTTACTTTATTCTTTTATTGTATGGGCAGAGATGTAGCTCTTAGTCTAAGGAGGATGATTATTCCTGGGAAGTCCTTTTACTAGTAGCAGGAAATGAAACAGAGATATCCCAATGGTTCGCATTGTTGTCCTCTGGTGACGGAGGATGCATTGTTGCAATTAGGTTATCCTGGGGACTCAAGCAGAAAAGGCAACTCTTTAAGTGGGTAGGTGTTATGTAATTCTCCATGGACAAAGAGGAAAATAAAATGATTCTTAGATTTCCAATGCAAACGTTTCTAATGGGAATTTACGTAGCCGGTGCCCTGGAAAGATAAGGGGAAGTGTATTTGGTGGCCCAATTTTCTTGCAGAATGCAGAAATATATACTCTTAGTGCCTCAATTACCACATTTTTGAACGATAGTATAATATCCATAAATAAATAATTATAAAAGGTATTTAACAACAATTTATTGGTGGTGAGTATTCGTTTGTATTGAATTTTTGTAGCAGATTTCAGTTTCAAAATACTAAAATAGGTACATTTAAAAGTTGAAATGCGATTTGAAATACATTGAAGTTAATCATGCTAACTGCTTTAAATAAATGAAATGATTAATTCCATAATGCGTGTATTTCTTGAAAAAAATTATTTTAACTGTCATGTTTCATAATAATACGATTCAAAATATTTTACGCAACTAAATTAAAAGCACGAAATAGCTTTAAATCAGTTTTTGAACATACATTTTGTTACATGTGAAACATACTCTTACAATTAATTTCTTTCTTCTACAAAATGACCACAGTCTGAATTCAGTTTTACATTAATAAAAACAATCTTGTATCTTGAATAATTATTATATTCAATTTTTTGACTGCAAAAAAAGTAAGATTTGAGTGTTTTTAGAACTAATCACACATACTTAATGCAAGATAAAATTACTTACTCTAAAATGTATATATATTTTTTGACTACGATGTACAAGATATCTTGTACTGTAAATTGTTACAAACTTTCTATAAAATGCATTATTTAAACTTTTATTATTAGGTATTTAAACAATTCTTGAGCATTATTTTCCTATAATATTTTAAGAATAGTAAAACAATGCACATGCATCTACTTAAAAAATTATTAAAAAACACACATCCTACGAATACAAAGATATAAAATAGGTTGAAGTTTCACCAAAAATTAAATTCAAGCATTTAAGTTAGTTCAGATTAAGGTATCCGACTACCAGCAAAAGCGTATAAGTGGACAATATTTATTATACTTAGTGTCATTTAGATTAGAAAATGTATATAAAATTGTTTTAAGGATATTATTACAATAAAGAATTATTTAAGTACAATATTTTGACCAAAAATGAACATAGAATGAGCAATTTTCAAAATATTCTTTTTTTTGTGTGAAAAATGCTTCTATCATAATAACCTGTATGTAACTCGGACCTCTATACAGAGGCTCAGCTAGAATTTTTGAAATATATACCTCAAAAGTGGATTTATCCCTGTTTTACGACAACAGAGGGGAGAAATTTTAAGACAAAATCACCGATAATTATTTCAATTAGTTGTAACTCTGAAAATAATGCGAATTTTTCAAAAAAAAATAGTTCAGACTCTCTGGACAAGTCTTTACTTTATATAAGCAAACTATTATTATTTTAGAAGCAATTTTCATAAAAGGAGAACATTTTGAAAAAAAGGTTATTCTAAGTTAATTTTTTACCAAAATATTGTATTTAAATAATTTTTTTTGGCAAAACATCCTTAAAACAATTTTATGCATGTATTCCAATCTCCCAGTGACTCTAAATAGCATGAAAATTATCCATTTATGCACCTTTTTAAAAATCACAGTTCCGAACGTAGTTGGATACCTTAAGGTATTGGATTAAGCATATTCACGCAAAAATTCTACGGATCGTAGATTTAAAATGAAACTAATTCATATACAAATACATTTTAATTTTTTTAGATGCTGCAACAGTATAAAACAACTCATGTATTTCTAAAAGAGGAAATTGTCAAATATTTTAAATCAATGACAGAACTATATGCAATAAGAAAAATAACCTGTAGCTATGGAAAAATGGTCTGAAAAAAATATCCCAACAGCGTATTGCACAAGACTTAAAATAAATAAAATTAAATAAAAACAATATACCATTTGTTCGTTTAATATCCTCACTTAACAAAAAGAGTGAAACTCGCATCGTGGAACTTGGAAAGAATCATATTTTCTATTACATATTAGGGATTACGGAGAGCTAAAATTTTTTTGACAATTTGAGATTTTTACATTTTCAAATTGAACAGATTTTAACCTTTCTAAAAGAACATTACTTTAACCTCTAGGGTAGTTAGAAGACCTTAAAACCTATTTTTAAAAAATCGTTAAAACTGGGCCACGCCCATTTGAATGGCAAAAAATGTAAACAAACACTTCTATTTTGCTTAAAAGTTGAACGTCTGATATAAGCCAAAAAAATTATATTTTATTGTAAATAAAGCCTTTTTTTTGTTTACTAGCCTATTAAAATCCTCACTCGATACATTAAAATCAATTTATCTCGAAATGTACATTTTGATTTTCGATGTACCTTTTCTTAGAAACTACTGTTCACAGGCATGTACATTTTTATGATATATTTATAATGTTGGCTAATACATATATACTGTGACATCAGCATTTTTTAAAAAACTGAAAAATTCTTTTTTTACGAATTTTTTTATGTGAAAATGGGTCAAATTTCGCAAAGTTTCATAAAATATTTTATAAATCATGAAAAAATTCAAAAAATAGCTAAAACCACATTTCAGTATGATGAGAAAGGTGTACTTTAATCGTATAAAAATTTCAAGCATGTATAAATGACAGATTTTGAGAAAAAGTACATAGAAAAAAACCAATTTAACATTGTCAGTATGGATACAGTTAGAGGTTTCTAGCTGTTCTTAAGTCAAACTTAAGGCATTGTTCCGAGATATTAGTTCAAAAGACATGTTTTTCATTCAAGTTATTGATGACTGAATTCTGCCTACAACACCTTTTATTCTATGGCATCCATGTAAGTAATTTTTATATTAAGTATGTTAATATAATCACACATTGAAGAGCAGCAGCTAATAATATAGCAGATAATCACATTGAAGAATTATATATATATATACATAACTTCTTGTTTTGAAATTTTCTAATTTATTTTCCACGAAGCTATGCAAATTACAGATATATATGCTATTCGTTACCCACTATAATTCTATAATCTACGATAATTAGGTTTACATGGCTTTTTTCATTAATATGCTAGACAGTAAAATGTATGTTTGATTTTGAGTATCCGATAATGTAATTAGTGTAACATATGAGATACAATTTATATGATACAATATCACACCCTGAGGACGAATGAATGATAAGAGAAGTAGACTACCATTGGTATATGAAAACCAAAAACTGTTATAAGGATGGGGGAAAGTTAAGTTCTTTTTCTGCATGAAAAGTTACTTCTGCAATAGCTATTGAGTACATAAAATGATACATTTTAGTAATTGCTTTTGCCTCAAAATAAATTAAATCAATAACAAACAAAACAGCTCAATATTTATAAAAATATAACTTTTCCTCTTCCCAAAATACTCACAAATTGTAAGAGTTATAAAAAATGCTTGATTCTATGACAACTTAATAATATTGCAATTGCATTGAGTATTATCATAAAATAATCCTGAATGTTTTATTTTGTTAAGTGCAGAGTATATTGTAATAGAAAACTCAAAATAATGATTCCTCAATACCATAATATCTATGACACAAAAACAGTTAATGTGTATAAGAAATATTTAATTTATAATTTGAAAAAAGAAAACATTACTTTTTTTAATTTGCTGTAACAGCTATACATTATTCCATACTCGTAGACAACACTAAGCACAATTTTCTGGAGAATTGTGTTAAGCAAGTGGAAAATTGTCGTCATGAAGGAAGATCAAAAGTATTATCTAATTTGCTTCCTCTGTACATAAAAAAGTATGTTATATTACTAAATTTTAAGCTGAATATGTCAATTTAGTATTCTAATCGCAAGATATTTTATAACAAAATACTTGGCTTTAGATTATAATTACATGTGATAATGGATCTATTCAAATTATTATCACTCAGCCCACATAAACAACTTTACCCCTATCATGTTTCTTGAGAAAATAAATAAAAATATGTAATTAATCAAATTATGTATAAACTAATTAATACTTTCAACGGCAACTTCATTTCATTGAACTATTAACTTCCTATCAAGCTTCGTATAACATCTCAGAGAAGTATCCCTCAATAAATTACATTGTATAAAGATAAACAAAGTTTAAAGTAAATGAGTTGTTTGAGCTGCATTGTCACAAGTTTTATGAATTTAATGTTAAGTCAGAAGTTTTCATGTAACATTATTCAGCTCTCAAAGATATTGCATAAATTATCAAAATTAACTTTTAAAATTCAATATACTTCACATATCAGATTCAACGAATTAATTAAACTACGTTATTTGAATAGCCCTTATAATAGAAAATGTTTTAATGTAATTATTTCATATAATTTATATCCCTAGATACCTTCAAATAAATTTCTTGAAAAATCCAAGTAAATATTTCTTTAAACTGAAAGGAATTTCAGTATATATCGTATTTCGAACACTATTTTCTTTACTTAATGGTGTACTTATCTAACAATATTTGCATATGACGCAACTAATTTAAATAATTAAAAATAAATAGATTTGAAATTTACAATTTAAAAATTAGGTATTAGGTTACATGTTTTCATACTAAAATAACGCATTTTTGGAGAATTATGGAATTTATCTAAACAATACTACTTTAAATTATAGTAACAAAATAAGATCAAGAAAAAAACATTTTTCCCCCGACCTAGCTAATACAAGAGAGCAACACATATTTTAATTAAATTTTTATCCTTGAAATTGTGTGTAATAAACAGATAAAATTCTTAGCAACATATTACTCTTTTAGTTGATGACTATTATATTTGTGTAATAATATAATACTATAAGCACCATTATTACACATTTATTACAATATAATTATATAGCATGTTTGACGGAAAATATCCCACTTCCGAAAAGTAAGAAACAGATATTTACTTATGCCATGCTAAGAAGGTTTGCCTTAATTACCTTGAGGTTAAATTACTGTTCTAAGTAATATTAATTGTTAATAAAATATTTTGTACTAATGATTGTTCTTTTTTTTCAGAGTTTTAGACACAGTATAATTATATTGAAAGTAAATAGTAATATATTTGCACTAAAATAAAACAAAACATATTCAATTAGACGTGTAGTAAATATAAAATAAATTATGCCAAACGAGTCTTGATGAAAAAGAAGAATTTATAAAGCAAGTTATTTTGATCATTAACCTTGTTTTTATGTGCTGTAAAAACACGTTTCCATACAAATTAAAATTATTGTTCTCTACAGTTGTTGTTTTCTACAGTTTCTTAAGCGTAAAACTTCGCAACAGAAATATATTTCCATTCAAAACAAAGTTTAGTTATTTTTTTTAAATTTTGTTTTATGTATTTTTAGAATTACATAAGGTACCGCAAAGTTCTAATTGTTGCTAAGGAATAACCGAGACATTTGGATAAAATCTATTCTACAAATTGACTGATTATTATATAAATAAGGTTTTGCATTACAGCCTTTAAACATAATTTTAGAACTTACTTTGCTTCAGGAAGCTGTAAATTGAAATAGCCAGCATTATGGAGGTAACAGAGGCTTAAAGGGCTTTTAAGTCCCCTTCCTTTGAAAGATTACAGTATCAGAGATACTGTTGATGAAATGATGCTGTTTCTGGAAAATAATTTGTAAAACTAACCTGATGTGAAAAGGAGAAGAAAACTTCAAATTTGCTGAATGTACCTTACAGACTAGTGGTTGGCAACCTATGACACGCGTGCCACATTTGGTACGTGGTACAATTCTCAGTATCCCACTCTACAATATTCTACAAATTTATAAATTTTTAAGGGGATGGAAGATAATTTTGTAGAGGAGCTTATATTGGAACAGTAGTTCTTGAATTAAGGAAAGCAAAATTTCCAGAATTACAAAAAATGTATGAAAAATAACTCTAACGATAAATCTTCAGCTATTGCTGAATGTCATTCCTAGAGAGATTTAATTGCTTACAGAAAATTTCCCGCACTCTGCCTTCCACTTTTGATCCTACATATCTATGGAAACAAGTCTTTTCTTATATGAAAAATATTTTGTCCACAAAGAAGTTGTTTAACAGCTGAATGTTAAAATTCGTGTCAAATTTAAAGTCCCAAATTATATACCTGATATTGTCATATGAAGTAGAACGGTGTAGGGACAAAGTTCACATTAAATTTTTTTTTAACTAAATTGAAGGGGAACTCTTATTTTTTATGTTTAAAATATGTATAATATACACTGTATTATATGTTTAAAAAATATATAATATATGTGCAATTTTAATTTTTATTTATGCTGAAGAAAATTAGTTATATATCTCACATTGTTTATTTTTATGCCAGTAAATATCTTTAGAGATAATGCATAATTAATATACAATAAAAATCTAATTCTAAATTTTTGGCTTCTATTCTCTAACTCTGTCTTCATTGCCACAGGAATAGAATTGCTTCAAATATATCCAACAGTGTGGCCCCCGAACGGTACTGGTAGTTTCGTTTGCCACTCCACAGTTAGAAGATTGCCGACCCTGTTACAGACGATATAAAAAATGAAAGATCATCTCTCACCACTACTTCGAAGATAATTGAAGATTTTATCTCATTCGATAACACAAAGATCAACCATTCAAACGATCATGAATTAGACTGATCGTAGCAACGGCAGTATGCAAAAAATTAATCACTAAAAACTGCACGTGTCAAGCGAATGAGCATGCATTTAAACGATCATGATTTAGACTGATCTTAGCTACGGCAGTGTGCGGAAAATTATTCATTAAAAACTGACATGTGCGAATGAGCATGCTAGGTTCCACAATTGCTTCCTTTTCAGAAACAAATACGGCTTGACTAGGCAAAGGAAATATTAATATTTTAGAGCAAGAAGAAAATGAATTTTTTGTTGTCTGTTAACTATGGATAACTGTGGATGAAGCTTAGATTTCTATCAATATGCTCCAAAAATCAGAGACGAGAATGAGTAAAAGCATATTGACTCATCACAAGTACAGCTCTTCCCTTATGCCTATTATTACACTTTATTAAGCAAATTTTGTGTCATACTTTCATGAAGAAATGACGTGGGAAGATCTCCAAAGTCGCCTATCTTAACGCCAACAATGCATCTGCTCACTCATCTCGATGTCTGGTTGCGGAAGCAAAGTTATGAGTCTGAAATTTTGTCACGACCATTCTATTTTTTCTATTCCACAGTTTTTTTCTAAGTGACAGTTACTTATTGCCAGAACTAAAAAAAACATCACGATGTCTTAGATTGAACTCTGCAAATAGCGTTATTCATAAAGCGAAGCATTGACTTTCCATGTAATCTGCTGAGTTATGTAATGAAGGCCTTTAAATTGTCAAGAGACATTGGGATAAATGTACTTCTCGATGGTGACTATATAGAGAAGTCTTAAGAAAAACAAATTAAAGTTTTTGTCTTAGTTAGTTTTAGTAATAACTGAAATTTTACAACACTCCCTCATACATATCCAACAATAGTATGGGGTATTCATAAATAAATATTGCAAACAACTGGGCTATAAACCAAGCAAAAATGGAATGATTCAACAATTTGTTAAGTTTTTAAATCATGGGTGTGATGCGAAAGTTAAACATATTTATACCATTATGAATACATAGTATTTATATTATGGATACATTTCAACACAATGTATTATTACCAGCTGTGTCAGTTGCAATTTGGTTCATTAGAATTAATTGTCAACTGGAGTTGCTTAATGGGCTATAGCGAAAGGCACTGGAATAGTTCTCGAGAGAATTGCCCCCTATTCCCTTTACGAGTAGAAATATCACCATTGTAACTTAATAGGCTTGCATCCCTCAACCCTCAGGATTCGGTTATCTGAAACCCTGATAGAATACATAAAAATGCTTAACTTCAAAGATCTATATTTATTAATTCTAATTCTATACAAAGCTATAAACATTATTTGCTAAACAATTTGTGTGTTTGAATCAAGCGCCAATTTTTGTCATCATGTTTTTATATTTATTAGTAATAAGCGGATGGTATAAGTAATAATTTGTTACATATTATGTCTGATATATTATTAGTAGACAGTATTCCAGAATTATACTAGGTTTTTAAAATAGTCTCCATATAATTTTCATAGAAATTCGATGCAACATGTGGTAAAACTGTATTTGATCTAAGTATGGTATTTAAAATTTATTTCTCTCAAATGATTTTAAAGTTAATATTTTTGCTAGATTTTGTACGTTATACTACTTTAATTTGTAGAAATGATTTACTTATTTTTCACTTCATTAGAATGATTTATACTTCTGTAGAATATGTCGAATATCTTACACGCAATAATGATTTTCCCATTGTAGTTAATTCAGCAAAAATTGTATGGAATTATTATCATATGACGAAACTAAATTATCATCGTAGTATGCAGAATGCTTCATTAGAAAAAGAAAGCTAATTTTTTATTTGTGTTAGCATTAAAAAGTGAAGATTTTTAACAATGTGGATATACAGATTATAAATGATTCCACTTTCATCTCTCTTGGGCATATTAAAACATGCTTCTAATATGAACTGACACAATATGATTCAAATTTTATTCTGACAGGACCCAATGATTATAAAGTTTGCCAGCAGGTTAGAATCCTATTTGGGTTTTAGATGAATTGTGCTTTTATTTCTATTTAAGGTTTTCAGAGGAAAAAAAATCCCTCGCGCGTCAATATATTCCTTAAAATCTTTAATAAGTTTTTCCATAATATAAGTTAATTGCTTATTATTATATGAAACATACTATTAGCAATATGTAAAAGAATATCCAAAGCATTTTTATGCACAATAGTAAAAAAGTCTTAGATTTTAAATGAAGACAAACTGGTTATTTTATTTTTTTTAGATAAATAAGTTTAAAGTTTTGATTAGCCATCAGGATGTGAAAAAAATCTAACGTAATTCTGCATTTTTTAAGCTTAGAGCTTTCAAATTTTGGGAAATTATAGAAAAAAATATATAAAAAAAATTTAGGCTTAAAAAATCAGATTCGATTTTTTTAGCGATTTTTGTCAGTGGAATCGTACCGTGTCCTCTTAATTTAAAATTGTATTCACACTAAACATTTCTTAATTCAAATTATAAAATATTTTTATAAATGTCACTTGATATGTTATCAGCTTTAAATTAACAAACTTATCGTAAAATCTGGCGTGTAGCGTGCACTTTTAACATAAAAAATAAGATCAAAATTAACGGGTGAGCGTTATACGCCGGGTACAAAAATTACAGCTTTAAAAATAAATTAAAAAAAAGAGATGAGCATAAAAAAAATTTAGGTTTTACATGCATTGAAAAATTGTTTATATATATAAATATATATATATATATAAATAAATATGCACATTTCTTATGGTAGTAGTTCTAGAAGTATAGTATTTCATTTAAATCCGGAGATTATACCACGAATAAATGGCTTCAAAACAAGAGCATTGCACATTTACATTTCAGGTTTCTTGGTAAAAATGGGAGTGCATGTTATACGGCGAATATAGCGTAAAATTAAAAAAAAATACAGCTTGAAAGTATAGGTTCACGCTATACGCCGGAATTTATGGTACATGAAATAGACAAAACACTCTAGGAAATGTAAAATAAGATTAAAAAATTGTTTTGTTGTGTGAAATTAAGTTATATATTTTAAAATCTGTTTTGTGTGAAATTTTTGTGAAAATAAATGGATAGTATTTGATTTGTTACTGAGACTAAAATTGAGTTTTATCAGTTCGGAAACATAAAAGATACCCCAAAGTTATACCTTTTTTCTGAAGTGATCCCAAATTTCCAAAACTAAAATACTACAATGAAAGTGACAGAGTCAAATTTATATTTCTTAATACTCTCTCTCTCTATATATAGTTTTCCAATTAAAAATACAAATCTTTTTTTATTTCTTACAATGTAAAATACATATAACAAATCATTTTTTCGACAATTCCTAAAAATTATAAATAGAAAAAATCCAAGATGATACCATAAAGGAAGTACATACTTCTTTTCAAATACCTTATTTATTAATATATTGTTAACCCGCTATCACTCGCGCGGGGTGTTCTGTACACCCCAGCAACAAGAAAAGCCTCCTACGATTCTAAAATGATTGCGCAGAACCACGAATTTTTCTATAGCTGCCCATTTTAGGTCATGGAACCTTCAGGCCTGATGAAATCAATCTTGTTAGGACAATTGGAATGTAAGGACCTTCAAAAGTTTATCTGGGATGCTGAAAACACCCCGCGAGTGAATGAGTTACATTTTTGTACTCGAAGCATCTACGGAAGATTACGTTTTACTCTTTCCGTTTTTCAAATATATTAATATGCATGCATATTTTATTTAGATTTTCAATAAATAAGGTATAAAAATAATATAATTCATTAAAATAATTGTAAAATATAATTTTAAAAAAATTCAAAACTTTTCCAGAAATTATGACAAAAACTGCATGGGAAAATTGAGAAACAGCGACTTCGTCGTCTATTAGATACTGTATCAACATATTGTCATGATGAACTAGGTAAATTCGATGACTCCTTAATTTTGGAACCAAAGTTGGCAAGATGAAACTTGAAATTGTAAATTTTTATAATACAGGCAGTGTGTTGATACCACTCTAATGAAATGTGCAGTATATAAGATGTTTCGCAAATATGTAACATTTGGCCATTGCGAATATTTTATAATATTCTTAATACTGCAGGAATTAATGCTTCCATTGTCTGTCATCCGGTTCTTTCTAAAAAAATGAGACTTTCAAGATTATTAGGGGATATTAGAATGGATCTTGTGCAGCCACAGTGGGATATAAGATAGGATCTCCCAAACCTTAACAAAAGAAGCTTTACTGACGCAGATATATTAAAAAGAGCATTAATCCACCAAAAAAAGGGACGTTACACTGTTTGACCACGGGAAAAAATGTTAAATTTATTTGTGTTTGTCTTCAATGTAAGAAAAATATGGGCTTAAGGCATATGACTACAGTCTGCTCTGAATGTTTGAAAAATGAATAAAATATTTGTTTTCTACTTTCTACTGTCCTTGACATCAATTGCAAAGTAAGTTTTTTACTGGTATATATGTTTTACTTGTGCCTTTAAAAAAATAAAAATAAGTATTTTAAAATGAAAATTTTGTATGTTTAGTTTAAATTAACGTTAATCTCATTTGTAAACAATGAATTTAATAATTTTATTTGTATAATACAAAAAACATCTTTTAGTTTATAAATAAGTATCATATTTGATTTAATTTTATTTCCATAATTAATTACACGCGTTAAAAGTTTGGGACGGTAGAAAAACAGGCGCGAGTGACCGCGGGTTAAAACTATGGTTGAGACAAAGAAAAATGTAACAGTATACTCTTTACGATAAGATAGATTTCACCGTATCATCTTGATTATTCATTTGGTCACAATTTATTGCAGTAAATATGTAAATCTCGAATAACCTGAGTATTAACGATTCATTTGAATGCAGAGTTGCAATAAGATACTTATATATTACTTGAATGCAACCCGTATATCTTATATTAATTATATAAAAGCGTGATTACTTTCAAGAAGGGGAAGATACAATCAAATCCTGACTTAAAATGCAAATGCAGTTGATATAATTTAATATAATGGGATAAATTTTATGAAATAAAAATACTACAAGAAAACTGTTACAAGAATAGTGTATTTCAAATTTTAATTATGGTAAGAAACGCGTTTTCTAATTTAATAGAACTTTTATTGACTCTAGAATTTTTGAAACTTATTTTACTGCAATCATTAGATGTGACTTGTATGAAAACATTAACTGAGCCACGCAGAATTAAATATTATGCGAAAAAAGTCTTAAACTATTTTGCTTGTTTGAGGGTATAGTAATGATCTGATTTTTTCTTTAAAATGTATACACCCTACTTTTAATTTCTAATGAAATTGCTTTATACCTGATCCAGTTCCAGGTCTTGACATTCTACCCATACCCCTAGCTTTGGCTCATCAAGTTTTCAAAAAGTTGCACATTGCAGCAATTTCGTTGAATAAATTTCAAATTAAGTTTTTATGCTGTCCACTTTTCCACTTAAAGTACTTGTAAAGAGTAGTAGTTGAAATAAAAATAGCAAGAATATGCAATGAAATAAAAAAGAAAAATAGACAAAATCAAGACATAAGTAAAAAAAAATATGAAAATAGGGTCATGTTCTGAATTTAAATCAGTGTCGCAAATTATTTTTGAAGAAAATAATGGTGACATGATATTTATCTCCAGGGAAATTCCAGGAAAGGACAATTTGTGTCTAGACCTAAGAAATGACACTTCAGAATGTTCAAAATTAGTAATAAAATTAGATGTGTGCTTTGCTTCCATTTTGGAGAAACAATAAAACAGTTCACATTAATTTTGAGGGTATATCTGAATGAGAGAAGGATAATTGGGTCATTTCTGTATAGCATAAGATATGGATTTTGTCTTTTGGTGCTAAAAAAAAGATCAAAGACTAATTTTGGGTTTTTCATGAGATAAGAATGTATTTTAAAAACTTCAATCAGAAAATCTGTGAAAATCTTGTCATAAATTACTCAAATATTTTTAGTATAAATTTGAGAAAACTGTTACACAAATCATTGAAAAAGTAAAAATGAAATATATTGAGTCTGTGATGTTTTACTTTAGAGACTATTAACTTCTTGAAAACTTTCTGTTAAAACAAATTGCTAGCAAACAATTAACAAGGCGGACAGAGGAAAAGAATAAAAAATTATGACTTGGAGGAGAGACAAAAATGCTTAGCTAGATTTAAGTAAGTAAAAAACAAAATTCAAATTTCTCTTACAAATTTCAACCATATAAAAACCATAATTGGGTTTCAAAATATATCAATTGCTCTCAGTACAAGTATAGTTATAAAAAAAGTGTATTTTATATTCTTAAAACTACAGAATATATTTAAAGTACAGTGCAACTAAAGCAAATACGTATGTCCTGTTTATCTGCAATAAGAAAAAAGGAAAGTACGTTACTAAAATCATAGTTAGAAGTTAGAAATCTTGCATTTTAATCACATATAATGAATTATCTTGATTGGTGAGGAAATTCTTTTCAGCATTTATATAAATGGCAGATATATTTAAATTATGTGTTATTATTATAATTCAATATATATATATATATATATATATATATATATATATATATATATATATATATATATATATATATATATAGATATTATGTCAACAATGTTTACATTACTTATTTTACAATAAAAATGAGAATTATCTATTCATAAGGTTAACATTTTCCACATGTATATTTTTCACCTAAATCGAGATAGTCTGAATTCTTTAAATTTAAAAATATCATCTTGATTTATTTCTATAGTTTATAGGAATGATCAAGTTCACTTATCTTGTGTGCACATATTTACTTTAACAATGAAATTCTGACAATTCTTTAATCAAAAATAATGTGGTCATGAATAATTACTACATTAGATTCATATTCGGATTGGTTAATATATACAGACTTTTACGTGCCCCAAGTGACTTAAAGATTAGAGATGGTTGAATAAAATCTTACCCTGCTCATAGTTGAATTAATAATTTTATTACTAATTATAGTGAAGGTTTTAACGTGGAAAATTTGTCGATATATTTCTTCAATCTGATGAATACTACAGAAAATATTATCAAACCATGCATTTCCTAATGCATGGTTTAATAGAATAAGTAGTTTACAGAAGAATAGTTTCATATGATTAATAAATCTTCTGTGTATATCTGTCACTGAAAAATAGTTAAACGCATTACTTTTCTTTATTAGCTGCTTATATTCTTTGTTGATAAATTCTTGCATACTTATGATTTTTTAAATTTCTTACCATGTCTCTCTTTTCCTATAGTTTGGGAATTAATAATTGGAGGTTGCTAGAATTTTGTAAAATATAGCTTCATTTATGAAATAATTTATCTCATGCGGTATTATTAAATATTATTGTGCAGTAACACCAGTATGACTTCCATTTTACATTAATAATTAAATCTATGCGCCATAACTGCTGCAGTAAGATTAAATCTTACATCAATGATTATTTATTAAATAACTATTCCAAAGAAGCTTGCATTATTTTTTAAAAATAGTTTTATATAGAAATATTGTGAGCATTAGTTTTTTAATTAATAATTTAAGAACGTTGGTAAGTTTATTTTCTTTGTCTGCCGACGGCTTCAACATTGATGGATGATCTATATTCAATAAACATATTTCCACTGCAATTTTTGTATCCATCGATATTAATAATACCTTTAAGCATTATTCCCCCCCTCTTTTACTTCTTTATACAGTTATACAATTGATAGGGTAAGCGTAACTGTTGGATATCTGTAAGATTATTTATTTTATAATATATAACTCGTAAGTGTTAAGAGAGAAAAATTAAGTTGTTGAGAAAATTTTATTTTTTCTTATGACAATTTTTGAAAATAAAGTAATTAAAAGTAAAAATAGTTAGCTACAGTAATACTAAATTGCTAACCCTAATATTTAATTCTTAAAAATCCCGAATCTTTTACTTTTAAGATTAAAACTCTGAATTCAGATACTCACAAACAACTTTTAAAAGTATTTTGTTGCATAATATAGAAATATCAAGCCAGATGTTTTTTTCGGAAAATATCCTCCTACATTTTACATTTTCTTTTATTTCCTTAAGATTTCAGTAACATAATATTTGTTGCGAAGTAATACACTTCTATATATTTAGAGAAATTATTTCGCAGTTTATATATAAAAAAAGTTAACAGACAGTAATAAAAATAGTATAGTTTCTTTATGGTTTTAGTGAAGTTTCTTTAAAATTTTTGAATCATACAAAGAAGCTCTCTATAAATCGTAATCGTATTTATCGCTTCTGGTGTCTAAATAACATTTCTACTTGTTTTATGTAAAATAAATGTCCAATGAGAGAGAGATATTCTTTAAGAATGCATATATTTATAGCTTTTCTTTTTATTCAGTGTTTCCTTTTTGACTAAGTTAAATTAAATAGCATTTGGTCTTTAAAAACAGAGCTGAAGAAGTAAGTAAAATGAAATTTAATTCACTTTTGTTAAGTAAATGACAAAATGTAAAAAAATCGAATTAAATCCCTTTTTAGAAACAGTTTCTGCTTTATTGCAGCTGAAAATATTGAAGTTAGTCCACATGCTCTTCAACTTTTACAGATTGATGTTCGCATACTTAAGCTTCTTATCATACCTGACTGACAATAGATCAAACATTTCAAAAGCACACGAACGATCTTCGTTATATATAGACTGTAAAAGGTATACTTACACTTTACCCTCGCCGAATGAAACGATTGATGAACTGATAAAACTGTGCTAGGCATCATTTTCTGTCTTATATGGACGGTTAAAGTACTTGCATATCAATACAGTAGAACCATTATAGAGTTCTAAAGGACTGCTTGAACATGCATGGATTCATTCTTTTTGTGATGTATGATTTTTTATGACGTCAAATAGATCCATTAGATTTCTACGTGGTTCACTGGAATCAAATTCTGAATTTCCAAACAGCGCAGTGGTGTATTTTATTCTGAATAAAACTTAAAGCAATTTTTCAAAATTTTGGTGGTATTGATTGGATTTTGTTGTGAGCAAGAATTTTGAAAAAGGAAGGCTCACTATTTTATGACAAAATATTTAGGCAACAAATAATAAAGAAAACGATGTTATAAGGATTCAAAAGGCATACTTAATGAAGACGCAATGTAAAAAAGGTGGGGAAAATAAAATATTAGTTATTTTTTAGGAAAATTCAACAATGAAGTGTTTAAGAAAATGCTTGTAATTTTATACTAAGTTAAACTTTTAAGCAAAAACAATTTACTTCAGTATATATAAATTATAAAAGTAAAGTCATAATGCAATTTGCTTTTTTCAAATCAAAATTAAATTAATGTGGCTCATGTTAAACTGTACGATTACTTAATAATATATGTTTCCTTCAATTGGAAACTTATATACATTTTTAAAATTATTTAACTGTACGGATAGAAAAATAAATCAATTATTTCTTTTTATGTCCAAATTAGTTTTTAGTACATTTAGTTTTTATTACATTCGCCTTAATTTGAATTCTTTATTTTATTAAATTAAAATTATTCGTGTACTTTCATCATGAACTAATTTCAATACTTGTCATAATTCAGTACTGCAAACTATTTATATAATATTTTTTTTTTCATTAACTTACGTATATTTTTCTATAATATATAAATAATATGAAAGAGAGTTTGACTTTTAATATTTGAACTTTGAAATGAATATTTGCTTTAAGTTAATAATGAAATGTTTCTGCACTTCTATTATTTTATTTCATTTAACTTTCCAAATTAATTTGAATTAAAAAAGTCATGCAGCTGTGTGAGATACATTCAACACAATTCTTATAAATCAGAACGAAAACTCACAAGCTTGAAATAAACTTTATATTGTAAAAAAAGTTAAGATTTTTAACTCTATAAAATTTGTTTTTTAAACCAGCATTGATGATAATTTTGATGATTATTCACTCATTTTTATCTATGACATAGATAAATCTCAAAATATTTACGTCATAAATTCTAAAATTTACCGTTTTTTTGGAGTATTTAATGCGAGATCTAATTTTGTTTTTACATATAAATGATACTGCCAGTGGCGTAACGTGCGCCCCCGCATCACGGCGAAGGGCCCAAAGCCTGACTTTTCAGGGGTTCCCTAATATTCTCCGTTACGAGCCTGGATACTGAATAAAGAGATGCACGTCTCTCACGAGTTACACAGACAAATATAGTTTAAAAGGGTCTTGTATTCAACGCCAGCACGCACCATTACGAAAAACTATTTACTATAAATGTTCCATTATAAACACATTTTAATAAATGTTATATTTGTGTAACTATTACGAGTATGTCCGATAAAAAACTGTATAATGATATGTATAGTGTATAACTGTTAAAGCCTGTTTTAGTAATGTATAATCTAAATTTTTAAATTAACTGGCATAAAATTGTGTGCGGAAGAAAGATTCTCTTAAGAGATTCATAGTAATATTTTATTTTTAAGTATCATATTAAATTTGCATTTTAAAACAATTTAAAAAAAAAATTATAAGCAATAATTTAAAATAATTCTATATTCATTTGTCACTTTTAAAGTTATGAAGTTGTAAATTTGTTCCCATTTTACTATTATGAAATGAAAAAACATATTTCTAAATAATTAAAATTGCAGTTCCCTCACTACGACCTACTAAATATAACAAATTTATTTTTGTGGAAGATATATGATTTTAGTTATTCCCAAACTCAGTTTTTGCTGTAAAAGTTTTAAAAAAGTGTTCGTCTCGGGCACATGTAAATTTTAGATATTGATTTATTTTTTTTTATTTCGCTTGCGAAAATATAATTAATCGAATTTATTTTTAATAAATCATTCAAAGTAAAAAATGTATCTTCAATATGCAAAAAATTAACTTTGTAATAACTCTTTTTTATGAAACCAAGAGCAAAAGATTTAAAGGTATGTATATTTAATAAAAAAAAAAATTAATGATTGTTACATATTGTATTTTACAAGGAAAAATTCGTTTCTTTCTATGAAAAGCGGAATTTATTTTCTTAGTTTCGTGACTTTCTTTAAATGATTTAATATCTTAGAGAACTAAAAATTAGGCAGCATCAAAAACAATGTGCAATTGATTGGGAACGAAAGGGTAGATGATAGGAATTTAAAGCTTTATTTTTGTGGTGCAAGAGTTTTCACAATTTTTCTTATTTTAATGTTATAAATCTTGATTGATGCACAGATAAATCAATGCTAATTTGCTTGTTATTCATGACCATTTCAATTATTATAAATTAGCGTTTGTTTGTTTTAAAGCTGATTAATATGCAAAGAAATAACGATAGCATGAATAATTAGTTATTTTTCCACTTCAAAATTATTCATTATAATCATATTTCTATATATTGAAAGTATCAACGATTTCACATTTTTATTTATAACTTATATACTATAACCCAGTGTTTCTCAAACTGTGGGGTGCGCTCCCCCCTAGGGGTCATCATAACCGCACGACGGGGGTGAGAGCCTCTTGAAAAGTTGAACAAAAAAATCTTTTAAAAATTATTAACTTACTGAAAGTAAACAAACACACACATACATTCTGACATAATAAAAAATAAAATACTCCTTTACAATATAATGCACTTATAAATGTATCAGTAGTGCACAAACTATTTTATAATTAACTTAAAAATACTAAGTTAAGGACAAGTTTAATAGTTACCAGTGACCCTATGAATTTGTCATATATAAAGTTATATACCAACATTAACAGTTATCTTGGTAATTTGCACGGTTTGTAATAAATCGCATAAAAGCCTATTCAAAATTATGCGATTTGCTCTCCAATGTTCCCTTTTCGCACGTAGGTAAGCATATGTGGTGTATTGAGGGGGTAATAAAATGGAAAAAAATAATGAAATCCTCTGAAATAAGTGAATCTTTCGCAAACACTTTAATTGCATTGCTTTCTAAAGCATTCGGAATAAATAATTTTATGGATAGCAGTTCTCAGAAACGATATAACTTCGGAAAGACGCATATATACGTCTGTGGGCAATAAACACAGAGACTAAACATGACATTTATATACGTTGGGGGCTTAAGAGGCTTAAGTCGTATTGTATGTTTAACGTCATAGTATTATTGAATTTAATACACCGCTATTGTATGGAGGGGGGAGCGATGCATACTATGATTGTGTGACATCGTCTATTGTCGTGAATCCCCATCTTTCGATAAATGTTATGGTTTCACCAGCTGGTCAAGGACATGTACGACGACATCGATTGTCCCTGCATTTTTATGATCCACCAGCTGTGGAATAACCAGTGCACGTGGCCATGGGGCTATTGTTTATTTTCTGAACTCAGGGAGTGAAGAGAGACAGGCGGGTCGTCATAATAGTAAAGTAGAGCCGGCGCCCCATTGACAATAGGCGAAGCCTATCTTAAAATAATCATGTCATCTTTTTTAGGGTTTTGTGAAGGGGATACTAGAAACAGGTGGCATGATGGACAAGTGTGTCCAGATGTGGACAAGGAACTATGGCGCCTTGGGCCAGACGGCTCGGGTTTGTTTTGGCGTGTTATGCTCCAATAGGACGAAGGAGGTCAAGAGAGACTTTTGTGACCTGCTAATAAGAAGAAGCGAGGGGCGTGCAGTGAACACACCCCTGGTGGTTAAAAAGGGTTCTTTTTCAGGAGACAGGAGAAAAAAGAGAAAAGAGGGGAAGAAAAAGGAAGAGAGTCCGGGAGAGAGAGAGTGAAGCTCGCCTTGAACGGAGAAAAGGGCTGAGTCCGGAAATTGGAGTGAAAAAGACGATGAACGCCGGTGGCGTTGAGTATGGGAATATGAACTGACTACACCGGCTTGGCA
The DNA here is from genome assembly GCA_019973935.1 of Trichonephila clavipes. Lineage (NCBI taxonomy): Eukaryota > Metazoa > Arthropoda > Arachnida > Araneae > Nephilidae > Trichonephila > Trichonephila clavipes. Next base: position 88,241 of record BMAU01000654.1, on the reverse strand, counting down.
ATATTACTTCATTAAGACTTGTTTATCAAATAAACAATATTTTTTATATTATATTAGCCTGTAATCCTTAATTATTGATGGATAGCTACTCACGACGTTACAATTGAATATTGGGTCGCAAACATTGGACGTTTAAGGAACACTGCTACAACTCAATGCTTCTCAAACTTTCTATACTTGCGACCCCCCACACACACAACTTTCACACACAATCATAATTTTCATTGCTCTCCCTCAAAACAATAACAATATAATCGAATTCAATAATATAATTTGACGTAAAGCTACATATCGACTTTTATTATAAATTATCATTATACTTGTCTTGATAATTTGTAATTTAATTTAAAATTACAAATTATCAAGAGAAGTATTAAATATTCTATATAATTTTATCACATGACCATAGGGTCACTGGTGGTTATTAAACTGGTTCTTAACTTAGTACCGTTAAATTAATTATGAAATACAATGCACAGTACTGATACATTTATAAGTGGATTATATCAGTGTAAATGTGTATTTTTTTATTTTTTATTATGTCGAAATGCATTTTGTGTTTTGCTTCCTTTTAGTAAACTGGTATTTTTTTATTCTATTCTTTTCGACTTTTCAATATACTCGCACCCCCTCCCCTTGTAGGGTTATCACGCCCCCCCAAGGGGGGGCGCCCCACAGTTTGAGAAACACTGCTATAACCCATTTTATTGAAAAAAATTCACACAGAATAAACTTTTTATTTATTTTTTATTCTGTTATAAGTTACTTGTAAAAATAAATTTAATACTTGTTTTATATTTTTTCCCAATATATGACCCATCTACGAAATGGTTTGGGAAAGTTTAGGAATTTTTCTCTCTTTTTAGTTAATATCTAATAATAAAAAAAATATTTGAACACAAAACGCTACGGCTTTCTTGTTCAGAAATACACTTATCAAAAAGTACATTTTTATTGAAACTTCAACAAAAGAATCAAGGGAAATGCCAAAATTGTTATATTATTATTAACAAAAACCCCAAGCAATTCAACATTTCCGCTGGGGAGAGAGAGATGGAAACAAATCGTTAAATTCAAAGTGAAAGAACTGTCTGACAGAATCCAATGATTTACACTTTTTTTGTGTATTATATATATTTCTTCTTATTACTGTTTCCCTCCGCCTTCTGGTGTTGCTGTTCGTGTAGTCAGAAAAGATGATGCATGGGTTTCACAAAAGCAAATCTCACCAACCGAAGATCCCGATTTCACATTCTGTTTCTCTTCTCGATGTGGGGAGGATTCAGACGAAAGAAAGAAAACAATTTCGGTTGAAAAATAACTTAAATTCCAATAGATACAGACTCTCCGAGCTCTTTTTATGCACGGAAATAAATATTGAGCAGAGCCATTCACTTTTCCCTCTGGAATGTGAGAAGGACAGACACTCTCATCCTTTACACCATGAAAGTCGCTGCATGTTTTTCTCTTGACCTTTCTTAATGATGTGGATGCTTGATAATAACGGTTGGTAAAAAAAAATTTTGAAGTGGAACCTCTAACGCCGGGTAATGTACAAGGGAAATAAAGGAAATGGGGGGGAAAAGAATGAATGGGTATATATGAAACAATCAGAAGCTTTTGTCCAACTTGGGGTAATAAAATTATATCTAGGCAAGAAACTCACTTTGAACGAGTTCTGTTTAATCGCGAGGGTTTTTTTAACCGTTGTTGGTGTTGCTTGAAGTTTTCATTGTCTCTGTCTGGGCTCGTTTTTTATTACTTCTACCCATGGAAAAGCATTCCCTTAGCATTTTATATCCCCTGTGGTTTTTTCTTAGTAGATACAAAAGAAGTTCGTGATGCATATTTAAAAGAAAATGGGAAGATTGTCATAGAAAAGTGTGAAGGGAATGAACCATGTAAATATATGGTGGTACGTATAGTAAGTACTAAAATTGGAATGCATAAGGATTATGTTAACAGCTTATGACACGGATGATTAAAGATTTATAAGGAATGTAAAAAAGCATCATTACTACTTTTATGCAATATTTCCTTTAAGATATGTTAATACTTAAATTACTCTGGGATTATTCTTTATTTAAAGAATATGATTATTAAAAAAGAAACATTTTCTATGGCAAAACTCAACAAACCTACGGAGTTTTTAAACCATGTAGCTTTTATTAATCTCATGTGATTCTTCTTCAGACTAAATTATTAGAATGATTTAGTAATAAAAATCAGAATATATTTCATTATATATAAAAGTGACATTTCCAGGATAATTCATTTTTCAAATAAAAAATAAGATGTAAAAAATTAGTGTGAAACAAAAACATAGCTTTTTGTGGTAAAATTGAACAAAAAATCAAAAGAAATATGTAAGATATTTCTTCTACCGAAAATATGTGGACATGGTATCCTGGTGGAAGGTCACGAAATCGTAGCGAGAGTGTTATGAGCCGAGTGCGTAGAACACCTGTCTGCATGATTAGGGGGCCAATGCACGTTAAATTTGTTCAGCCTCAAACGACTTCTTATTGTTGTGTAAGCTAGGAAAGGTGGGTAACAGCTCAAGTGTTGTCCTCGTCACTTGATCATGGTACAAAATTACTAGGTTCCGTCACCAATGTACCTCTTGCAGCTTTATATTACATACTTTAATCAGATGATAAATCAAAAATTACATTTTAAAATTAATGTTATATATATATATATATATATATATATATATATATATATATATATATATATATATATATATATACCTGATTTCACATTTAATATTTAATTAAACTTAATATTTTGTAAAATAAAGTTTCAAAAAAGTAAATTTCAATGCTTTGTTGACATAATAATTGCTGCCTTCAATTTTCCAATATAATGTTTATATAGTAGCTGCATCTATAAGTATTATCAATGCAAGAATAGTAAAACTAATGTTAAATAAAAACAAGAAAACAGTATGATAAAGTTAGGGCTCATGAAACTGAAAAATGAAAATAGAAATATATACAAGAGAAAATTGGATAAATCTAAATGAAGGGGTGGATTTTTCATAATTGCTGTAGTACATTTATTATTATTCTTACCTAATTTCATCAATAGAAACATATTCATTTTAATAACTATTTTTAAATTTTTTTGAAAAACCTTAATCAGTATCTTATTGAAAAAAAAATGATGTAAAAATATAGAATCCTTTTTATTATCGTATAATAGATAATGAAGAATTCAAGTAAAATATCAGAAAGTAGTATCAAATCATATAAAATTTAGAGGTTTTACCATTTTTAAACATCTCTCTCTCGTCATTTCATAAAATTATTCTTCAAAACTTGGCTAAATTTTTACGATACTTCGGCTTCTGGTAATTATAATATTTCAATCAATTACTTTTGATTTTTTGTATTTAATTCTTTCATTTCCATTTTATTCATTAATTTTACATACCATTACATTTTGGGAACTGAACATGCACCACTTTAGCCATCTTGTCAAAACCTAAAAAACCGATTTCTGTGCGAAAAAAAAATGTCCCAAACATGTCAGAAGAGTAAAATTTATTTTTATTTTATCTAAATTGTTTAAATTTGCACTATATTCAAACTATGTTAAATGTTTATAACCCATTTTAATCATTGAACATACTCTGAAAAACTGGTACAATAATCTAATATCGTGTAGAGGCCCCAAGAGCATGCTGAAGTGCCACAAAATGGCGTGGCATGGATCGAACTAATGTGTTAAGATATTATGTAGAGAGTTCACAACATTATTCCTGCAGAACAGTATAGAAAGCCAATGGGTGTGAGAGGTGGTGGATATCTTCTAAATACAGCAGGTTGCAAGGCGTCTCACATATGCTCGATAATAGTCATGTCTGGGGAATTAGGTGACCAAGAGAATGTACGAAATTCAGAAGATTGCTTTCTAGACACTCAGTAGCTACTGCAGACCTGTGAGAAGGCGCATTGTTCTGTTGGAATCGTACACGTCCATCGGAAGGAACACATGACATGGATGGATGTAGGTGGTCAGAAAGAAGGTTAACATACCTCTGGACAAGTCCAGACATATCAACGGTCATTTGTGATGCCAACTGCTGACACCCCATATCATTATACAGCCTCCTCCAACTTGAACAGTTACATGTAGGTATGAGGAATTCATGGATTCATGAGGTTTTCTCCACACTCGTACACGGCCATCCACCCGATGCAATTGGAAACAGGACTTGTCAGACAGGACAAAGTTTTTCCAGTCATTATTAGTCCAATCACGGTATTGATGAGCCTAGGCAATGCACAGAACTTTGTGTCGCATAGTCAACAATAGCACACAAGATGGTATGCGGCTACGAAAGCTCATATGAATTAGGACACTTTGCACAGTAGCTATGACTCGTTGATGAACCTGCATTCAAATCTGTAGTAGTTTGAGGGAGTGTTGAACGTCTATCTCGTGCAACAATTTTTTTCAGTCGTCGATGATCCCGTTATTTCTATGCCTTTTTCCTTTCGCACAGTGAGACTATGGTAGCCTAGTGGTCAAGGTCACGAACTTCTGGTCACCGTGCCATGGGTTCAAGTCGGTGCCATTCAAGACCCACCGTGTATAGGGGCTAATGGAGGTTTAATCTTTCGGGGATCAAACGTCCTCCGTTGGTGTGGTGTGGAAGTATGTGGTGTAGAAAAGGTGGGGGTGCAGTTCTGTTGTTGTCCTCGTCACTTTACCATTGTTCAAAATATTTCGAGGTCCGTCGCCAAAAGCTCTCATGTAGCTGAACAGTGCGACGTTAATATCCTCTCATTCACTTCGCTGTCGAAGATTTGAAGCTTAACAGAAACCTGATATTCACCCTTGAAATGGTCGTGCGTGAAATTCCAAATTTATTCTCTACTTTGGAAACACTGTGTCTCATCTCTCGTGCACCAACGATGAGTCCTCGTTGAAACTCATTTAAAAATCTTAGTAACCAGCCATTGTAACAGTAAAAATCGATGTAATAGCTTCCTTAGACAACTATTGCCTCATAGATGCACTGTTGACTGTATCGTTTTACACTAATTGGTTAAAAACTATTATTTGCCTATGACCTGCTACACTTTTTTATCCTCTTAAGACCCAGCTCGCACGATAGTGAGGTTTTGACATTCGTCTCCCGGTATATATATATATATATATATATATATATATATATATATATATAAGACCCAAAATATTTTTATCTTTAAATACTTCATTCTTCTGGTTATTAACAATGACACTGGGAAAAAAATTATTAAAAAAAAAATTGTACCCCCCATCCTCCCTCCCCTGGAACGTGGAGTTCTTCAGCTCGAACAAACGAACTGAGTCTATAGATTTGACACTTCATTGTATGCATCAACGTATTTCTTTTAAAGAATGTGGAATAAATAAGAAATTTGTTGTAACCCTTAACTTTCGGGACTTGTATATTTATCACAGAGCAAAATTATGTTAACAATATTTCACATAAAATCTCGCTTAAAGACGAATCTTCAATGTGTTATATAATTAAATATACCGATTATAGTTTCAGGGATAGGAGCATATTTATGCCCTCATGTTTTATATAAAATTGTAAACATAAATGAATTAAAAATATGGTATATGTGAAATTATTTTTTTAGATAAATACACAGCTAAATTCTGGAAGAAAAATAATATAAAATAAGCGTTTTTGTTGATTAATGATGTATTTTAATTGATGAAAGACACTAAAATAAGATTAACAGTTTTACTTTTGATAGGTTCAAGCATGGAATATTTTAACACTGGCACAGTAATATGAAAATCAAAAAGCGCAAAACCATTCAATTTATCCTTGAAAAGTAAAATATAGAGCTATTTTAGAGAAATTTTCATGAATATTCATATATATATATATATATATATATATATATATATATATATATATATATATACTGCACACACAAAAATAAAATTTGTTTTGAACAAAAGGAAATGCTTTTCATCATTTTAAAACTGGACTTTCACTTTCATAAATTTTAAACAGTCTCCTTGAAATTAGACGAAGTTCCCCATTTTAGGATGAATGACGGCGAAATAAATATTTCGCTATAAATTCAATAAATTAAAGAAGATTTTTTTTCCTGAAGAAAATATATAATAATATTAATATATAACTTCAGAATTTTTTAATATTCTTGTACATAAATTTTAGCATGTCTCTTCGTTTTGTAAATTTCGTTTTTTGTACTTGTAAATTAAATTTTAATGAGCTTCGTAAATGTGTGAAAATGAGTGAAACTGAGTGACTTTAAAGTATTATATAATTGATAAAGTAATTTTCTCCTATGATTATTTTCTAATAGATTGGTTTAGTGGAAAATAATCTCTCCGAATAAGCTTACTACACATACACACAAACACGCACGCACACATATATTTAACCAGTGTAATTAATCTCAAGTATAGTTTTTGTAATATTTTATACTTCAGTTTAACATTTTCATGTCTGATACTTTGAATTTGAAATATTTCTTTAAAGTATGCTGCATATATATGTTAATGAAGTTAAAAATAATTCTTTGGTTATTCAAAAAAAATCGTCATTGTTTTCCCTTTTAAAGTTTATTGTGCGATTAAGAATACTTGTATATTAACATTTGAAATACTTTTCTATAGTATTTCAACTTTAAATCCTTGATATAATCATTTTAATTAAACGTTTTTAATTATATATAATTCATGTACTTGTTTTACAATATCGTTCTCTGAACACATATAAATAGAGAGAGGGAGAGACAGACAATCAGACAGAGGAGAGAAAAAGAAATACAAAATATGAAGAAATAATTAAAAAACGTAAAGACTTAGTCAAAAAATTCAACAAAAAACATAATAAAAGAGTGAAATAAAATAGAAAAAAATTAACGAAAGTAAAAAGAAGAAAGGGGAGTTTAAAAATTCAGAAAGTAATTTTAGAATTTCGAACGAATAAGTGGAGTAAAAAAAATAAACTAATTTGATACTGAAAACCTTCACCCTTTGCGATTTATAAGGCTAATATGTTTATATATATATATATATATATATATATATATATATATATATATATATATATAATAATCCAATATAAAAACTTTTTTCAATATATTATCATATACATATACATACACATATATATAAATTTATACATATATATACATATACACAAATATATAAAAAAATATAAAAATAAACATATAGTTATATACCTTAGATAACTAAAAATAGGAATATATATATATATATATAATATATAATATATATATATATATAATATATATATAAAATATATATATAATATATATAATATATATATATAATATATATAATATATATATACATATATATATATATATATATATATACATATATATATATATATATACACTCTGTCGCAAAAAAATATATGCACCCAGAAGAAATCAAGTTACAATCACGAAACTCGGCAAGAATGTAGTCTGGTAAGAGATATGCAAATGATTAAAATTTCGAAGCCAATGAGACAAGGCTAAGTGTGCTATGCGCATATTAGTTGCGCAACTGGGAGAGTTTAAAAGCATGAGTACGAGCGCCGTACGGCTATCCAAACGAATCTGATGACTTTGATAGACGATATTGAGACTTAGGATGCCTCTAAGACGTAACCGGCGGCAGTAAGAGCAGCTGACGGACTTTGATAGGGGCCGTATAATAAGCCTCAGAGAAGCAGGTTGGTCGAATAGACGTATCGGCCGCCACCTCGGTCGGAGCGATATGGTAGTTGCTCGGTGTTGGCAACAGTGGATCACAGAAGGTAGAGTGTACCGTCGCGGAGGGTCAGGACGTCCCAGGAACACAAATGATCGCGAGGATCGTGCAATCAGAAGAGTGGCCACTTCGGCACCAACAACGTCGCTAGCATCGATTCAACGCCACTTACCTCCTTCCAGACATCCAGTGCCATCAAGAGAAACCATAAGGAGACGACTGACCGAAGTTGGCTTGAGGAGCCGACGTCCGCTAAGACGCTTACCACTGACCCCACATCATAGGCAGTGTCGACTGGATTTTGCCGACCTCGGGCAACTTGGAGTGTGACAGACTGGAGACGTGTCGTCTTCAGTGATGAATCCCGATTCAGTCTCAGTGCTGATGACCACCGCACACGTGTCTGGAGGCGCAGCGGCCAGCGGTCCGATCCGGCATTTAATGTAGAGCGGCATACAGCAATTTCACAAGGTGTGACAGTGTGGGGAGCAATTTCTTGGGACACACGATCATCTTTAGTGGTCCTTCAAGGCACTTTGACAGCTCGCAGATACGTGGACGATATTTTAACGCCGATTGTGCTACCCATGCTATCAAGTCGCCCAGGTGCTATTTATCAACAAGATAATGCTCGTCCACATACTGCGCGACTCTCCCAACAATGTCTTCAAGGATATGACGTCCTACCATGGCCTGCCAGGTCACCAGATCTTTCGCCAATAGAGCATGTCTGCGACGCGCTGGGAAGGCAACTGCAGCCGTCCGAGATACAGGAGAATTAACTGCGCAGATGCAAAGACTATGGCAGGATCTTCCACAGGGGGTCATAAGTGATCTAATTAAATCGATGCCACGCCGAATTTCGGCTTGTATAGCTGCCAGAGGTGGCTTTACTACTTACTGATTTTTAACCTTTTGCAAGCTGTAACCGCTTAATAAAATGATATTTTGTTGTGAATTTTTAATCATTTGTTTATTTTTATATACACTACATGCATACCAAATTTCGTGAATGTAGCTCAATTTCTTCTGGGTGCATATATTTTTTGCGACAGAGTGTATATATATATATAATACATATATATATATATATATATATATATATATATATATATATATACATATACACAAATATATAAATGAAAATATAAAAATAAACATATATATATATATATAGTTAAAAATATCTACTACAGAGATATGAATATGAATAAAACCGAAATTGTTAGATAAACCAAACATAAGATTTTAGAAAGGATATATTAGCAATTACAAAAATAATGGAATTTCAGAAAATAATACAAATATGGATTCTACAGTATTATAAACTTTACTGACTTCGGAGAGATCTATTTATATAAAATAATTTATATAAAAGTGGGGTTGAACAGGTTTTACGGCTTGCCAACCTACCCTTTTTCTGTTAATATAACTGAGCAAAACCCTTTTGAAAATAATGGATAGAATATCTAAATCCATTAAAAGAAAAAGGTAACTGACCTAAAAATTGCATTCAAAAATGCATAGTCTGTGCTAAATCTGAGTACAATAGAGTTTTTGCTAGATTCTGGACCCGAATTCGAATTCAAAGCAAGGGAATAGCTGAATAGTAACACTTAGCAAAAGTTTGAAAAAATAGAAATAATAAAAAAACAAACAAGTAATGTGTATAAATACTACCATTACTTGAGGGACACTTGGATTATAAATGTATTTATAAAGAGAATTACTACGGTTAAAATAAAACTAAGAGAAAAAGTAATCTACATTAAAATCCGATGGTAAACAAACGTATCTATTCATCTATGCGACCCAATTTTCTCAAGAACCGCACGACGCAGAAACTCGCCGAAGGTACCAAAATTTTGTGAATGATCCGAGGAAACGGTTTTAGCCATTTATTTTCTGATATTCCAATTAGTTAAAATATATTAATTAAAAATATTAAAATGCATAATTAGTACCATTTTTACCCACCAGGGGAAATTCGCAACTTTTTTCCCGACCTTTTTTAAAACGCGATCTAATTGTTTTCATGAGACTCTCACAAAAAATGATTACAGATTCGGAAAGATCATTTATTTTGCCACGATGGGCTATAATTTATTGTACAAAATAATTATGTTTTGCATTTTTACGATTTTTTTAAAATGAGTCGAAATCGATACGTTTTTATGAATACGATTTCTAAATGGTTCCGCTTGCACTTTCTTTCACGTTAATGAAAAAAATATTTTACGCTAAAAAAGTTAATGTTTTTTCTCTTTTAGAATCAACGATTTAAAAAATTTGATGTCAAAAACTGTTTTTTTTTTATTTTTTATTTTTACGAATTTTAAATTAATACTCAAAATTTTATTTAAATATTTAATAACGTCTTTATTTATAAAAAATATATCATGAAACTTTTTTCCGTGTGTAGAACAATGTTATACGTAATCTGTACAAAGATTGATAAAATATCTTAAAAATTACGGGTTTTTTTTTATAAAAAACGTGTTTTTCTTCTTTTTTTCCCCTTTTGAGAAAAATATGTAAACATTACATTTTTTTTAAAGTTTTTTGTTTAAAAATATTACCGTTCTTTTCAGACGATATATGATGTTTGAAAGCATTAACTCATAAATAAAGCCCGAAATTTTTTTTTAAATTTAACAAAAAACGAAATGAGAAATTGAAAAAAATCTTCCTTTATTTTAAAGATCAATTCAATGCTTTTTCCTAAGGAACCGACAGCGTGATTGTTAAACCAGCTGCTTTATAAAACGGTAGTTCCCAAGTTCGAAACTGAAGAGGAAGAGACATTCAATTTCGCATTACGCTACTTCTGAAAGTTAATTTTTTTTTTAGTTGAATGAAAAAGTTTAAAATTAAAAAAAAATATATCAAAATGTTTTTATCAGATCAGTTTTTTTTTAATGTTTTTCAGTAATGTATATTTATATATATATATATATATATATATATATATATATATATATATATATATATATATATATATATATATATATATATATATATATATATATATATATATATGTATATATATATATATGTATATATATATATATATATATATATATATATATATATATATATATATATATATGTATATATATATATGTATATATATATATATATATATATATATATATATATATATATATATATATATATATATATATATATATATATATATATATATATATATATATATATATATATATATATATATATATATATATATATATATATATATATATATATATATATATATATATATATATATATATATAGGCTTTCCCCCAAACTGTTTTTTTTTCTAACTTATACAGAGTGTTTTTTTTCCAGGTATATAAGTTTAAGTTGGCATTACTTTCCAAGATGGTGACCGATTTAACAGCTGTCAAGTGATTTATTCTCAGTTTGGTTTGGAATTCATCATGAATAGACTCAGGCCTGAACAACGCTTTCAAATTGTGTAATTTTATTTCGAAAATAATGATCGATTTTCATAAGCGAATTTTGTTTAGCGAGGAAGCGCACTTCTGGTTGAATGGCTACGTCAACAAACAAAACTGCCGCATTTGGAGTGAAGCTAATCCACAAGTGTATGTCAAAACACCGTTATATCTAGAAAAACTGACTTTTTGGTGCACTTTATGGGCTGGTGGAATCCTTCTTCAAAAACGATGAAGGCCACAACGTTACAATCAATGGTGATCGGTATAGAGCCATGATTACTAACTTTTTCATTTTTGAATTGAACAATCATGATGTCCAGGAGCTGTGGTTCCAACAAGACGGCGCAACATGTCACACAGCTCGTGCCAAAATCGATTTATTGAAAGACACGTTCGGTGACCGCCTAATTTCACGTTTAGGACCTGTGAATTGGCCTCCAAGATCTTGTGATTTAACTCCGCTAGACTATTTTCTGTGGGACTATGTAAAGTCATTGGTCTATGCGGATAAACCACAAACGCTTGATCATTTGGAAGACAACATTTGCCGTGTTATTGCCGATATACGGCTACAAATGTTGGAAAAAGTCATCTAAAATTGGACGTCCAGATTGGACTGCATCCGAGCCAGATGTGACAGTCATATGCCAGAAATCATATTTAAAATGTAATGCCACAAGATTATCTTTCGAATAAAAAAATCATGTCAATCGAATAATACATCGTTGTTTTATTGCAATTTAAAGTTTTATACCTCTCAAAAATCACCCTTTATATTTATATGTTTAATCAAATGTTCAGAAAAAAGCAATCATTTCAATAGCTATCTGTTAATTTTTCTTTTATTTATTACTTACAGAAATTTGATTTTAATAAATATATTTGTTTTTTAAAGGAATATTTCTGTTATTTCATTGCGAAATGAATTCTTTGCTAAATAAAAATACACCGTCTATTATTTTGGATATAAATACATTTTAGTGACATAATGTAACGGTTGATTGATTCATGAATATCTGAAATCTGTTTTATTATTTTAGATTCTTAGAAACTAACTATTATTAAAAAAATGATGAACGTTTTTTGTTTTACTCTTAGCATCAGAATCGGTTTCTATTTATTGCTTCACATTAATATTTTTTTTTTTTAAATTCTAAACCAATATTTTTTTTCTAAGTCATACATCGAAATTTGAAGCTATATGTTATCTGTGAGAAGGAGGGGAAGATAGAACAATAATTTTACACTAAAAATCTGTTTTGGGGCTATAGAGAGGGGAAAGAAAAGAGGTCTTAAATCAAAAATAAGTGGAAGGGAACAAATTTTGAAAAAGGGAAATTTTTTGACAGAATTTTAGAAATCTCTCACGTTGTGCGAGTACAAACACCCACACATAAATGCTGGTGTCATGAGGAAAAGAGAAAGCCCGAGCAACGCTGGGCTAAGCGGTGGAGAGGAGGGATGGAATTCATTTTGAAAATAAATGAGTATTATATTAGAAGTTCGGATTTGTGAAAGAAAGAGAAAATTTATAAAAGTAGAGATGGCCCGTGCAACGCCGGGCCACGCAACTAGTTGTATCTAAAATTAGAATATGGAGGTAACTATTTCTATCTAGGAAAAATGATAAATTTATAATAATAAACTATTAATATTCTTAGGAATTTTAGTCTTTATTATTTAAAATCAATTGGGTATTTTTGAATTAGGCAATATTTAGTGAAATAATTATAGTTTCTTTTTTTTTTTACTTTTTCTGATTTTTTTGAAACGAGAAGCTTGTTACGTTGTATGTAATTAATAATAATATTTCTGAATATAGAAACATGTGCATTACTCTCCCAATGAGGGACTTTTATATAATATTGAATTTAAATTCTTCTCTTTTGTCACAAATATTAGTATCTATAACACACACACACATATATATATATATATTCGTTTAATTAGCTGAGCAATGAAAGTAATGCAATTAATGAACTGTGAAATACTGATGTGAATGATGGATGTAAAATAGATTTGTTATAAAGATATATCATTATAGAATATTTAAGTGTTTATCGTTACTTACATATTTTAAGTTTTAACCTTTCACGCGCATGTGGCACATTTTCTTAAGACTAGTTATCTCTCATTATTGTATATAATCTTCTGAATATTTTAGAAATGTCATACAAAAAAAAGCAACATTATAAAAAGAAATATGTCCATATAAATTTTCTTACTATATGTCTCTTTCGTATTTAGATTTATCTACTTTCTCAATGCAAGTCAAGTAATCTGAGTATTATGTTGAAATTCAGGTAATCTAATAAACAGCTATCCTTAAAGAGAGACTGACTTCTTCCAAGAGTAATTATTCTTCAAAGCCTTTTATGAAACTAGGTCATTAGATGTCTTACTGTCCACTTTTAGGGTGGTATTCAAAGAATAAATTGCGAATATATTAGAAATGATCGATTATGTCAGTAGAAAAATGTGAAATGAAAGTGAATTTTTTTATATGCCACTTCACAGTTATTATCATTGAACTGGAATAATTACATAGATAATGCTTCGACGGTTTAGTTGGCTTACATATACAACAATAGCAATATATATTTCATTTTTGAAGGTTTGATGGCTGATATACTTTTTATTCGGTGACTTGTGAGGTAGTAAACTTTTCGTCATTTCAATTTTTCATTCTAGCAGCAAGTTTTATCATTTTTATTTTTACATTTTTTCAAATGATACGCAATGCTTTTTTTTCATCAAACTCATTATAACAGCAGTTTTTTTACGTCTGTTCTATTGTATGACTTATCACATGACTTTTTCTCATTCAAATTTAAATCTACTTTATTTACATGACGTATTATTTAAGAAATTTTTCCTCTAAAGTTTATTTTTATACTTGGTGACTTTTCAAAGATATGCAAACTGATAGCTGTTCTATAATTCAAAAGGTTACACCTTTATTGTGTTAACTAATTGAGTTAAAAAATTATATTAATAAATTGATATTTATGGTTTTATTTAGCTGATGAATCTGGTTTATAGTGAGAAGAGAAAATAATTACTGTTATACACGAAAATGAATATATACTGCAAAATCCTGCGAATAACGCGTACTTTTAGCGCAAAAAATAGCATCGAAATTTAAGGGTGTGCGTTGTACGCAGGGTATAAAAAGTAAACTTCTAAAATAAAAAAAAAATGAGCAAAGAAAAAACTAAGACTTCTACATAGATCGGAATACTGTTTATTTAAAGAAAAGGCATGCGTTATAAACTTAAAGGGTTGTAGTTCTAGAAGTATACTATTTTTTTAAAAGTCTGAGATAATACCTCGAATAAATGAATTAAAAACATATAAGAGCATTGTATACTAACATTTCAGATTTCTTAAAAAAAAGAGGGTGCACGTTATATGGCGAATATACCTAAAAATTACAAATTGCAGCTTGAAAGTATATGTGCGCTTTATACGGCGGTGCGCGTTATACGCCAGATTTTACGGTATATATATATATTAAAAGGAGAATATATCATTATCAATGACTGACTTACAGTACGAATTTACAACAGAAACAGAAATTATTTTCGAATCCAGAGTGAGTGACTATTTATTGCCGTCGCACTGTACAGCAACCCAAGGGCTGTTGGCGACAAGCCATGGCCAAGTGGCGAGGACGACACCTGAGCTCTAGTGCCTTCTCTCTAAGCTTCTCTACCATGACAACGGGAGGACTTTAACCTCGGCAGAGTTCATGTATATCAGTCTCTTTAAACCATTGATTCCCAAAGTGGTTTATATAGACCCCAGGGGGCTATGATGACCTGACAAGGGTCCGTGTCTGCGAAAAAAATAATTTGGGTGTCTATGAGGTATAAATGCGGTCTACGATAGTGTCTCTCATTAAAGCAGATCGTGACTTTAGTTTTAAAAGCAGATTTAATTAAGTGGAAACTCAGACATACATATTTAACAGATTTATTTGCTAAATTTAATGAGGATAATTTGCAGTTACAAGGTGACAGCATAAATTTTATTAAAACAAGGACCACGTTTCACCCTTTCCTGCCAGAAATAAGCTAAGGGAGTATAATTTTGATATTTCGCAAATTTTCCCAGTTATTCAATTGTCACAGACAATCTGGCAGGAAAAAGACGTTTTAACCTACGTTCAACATTTAAGTGCCCTTTCTTTAGATTTTTAAACTAGGTTTGATAATGTTTTGACTATCATAATACCACAATAGACAATGAAGTCATATGGTTAATCTGGAAAAAAAGTCAGATTACAAGAATTAGACACTAGAAATAGACACTAACGAAATTTTTTAAGTGAAGTGTAACTAAAAAGTTAATTAACATGTGTTTTTAAACATTATACTTCACTACAGTTAAAAACCTAAATATTTTTAAGTAGCGCTTTAAGGCTGTTTTCAGCTAATGTTAAAGAATAGGACATTAATTCGGGCTATTTTTTCAGATATAAAAGTACTCAAACACTAATATTATATTTTGGCCTCATTATCCGGTTTTAGTAATCATATATTTTATCATACTGTTCATTTTTATAGAAGTTGAATTTTTTTTTCTTTTATAAAATGTGTTTCTCATTTTTTCTCCTGTACCGTAATGCTAAATGAGCTATCATTTACATGTTAAAAAGAAAAACAAATCATTAAAGAAATATTTTCAAATTTAAAAAACACTACATTTTAAACTAAACCATGAGTTACAATGTCACAATTTTTTATAGAAATTGAGGCATTTTTTTTGTCTGAAAAAAAAAATGTGCTCCGCGTTAAGGTAACGTTCAGAACCGTGATTTTACAAAAGCGTATAAATGGATAATATTTATGATATTTAGTGTCACTTAGATTAGAAAACGCATACAAAATTGTTTCAATAATAGTATTACAGAAAAAAATTATTTAAGTTCAATATATTTTGACAAGAAATGAACTTAGAGTGACCAATTTTCAAAACACATTTTCTTTTTATGAAAAAATAATCTACTATAACAATATTTTGCCTGCATATAGTTCAGACCTCTGTACAGAGGCTCAAATAGATTTTTTGAAACACATAACTTAGGAGTGGGTTTATCCATGTTTTACGACAACAGAGAGGATAAATTTTAAGAAAAAAACGCCGATAATTATTTCAATTGGTGGTAACTCTAAAAATAATGTAAATTTTTCAAAAAAAAAATCATAGTTGAGCCTCTGTACAGAGGTCTGAGCTATATGCAGGCAAAATATTATTATAATAGAAACATTTTTCTCAAAAGGAGAACATTTTGAAAAAAGGTTATTCTAAATTAATTTTTTGCCAAAATATTGTATTTAAATATTTTTTTTTTGTCAAAATATCCTTAAAACAATTTTATACATGTATTCTAATCTAAGTGACACTGAATATCATGACAATTATCCATTTATGTGCTTTTTTAAAATCACGGTTCCGAACGTAGTCGGACACCTTAAGTTCACACTCTTGTGCATACGGCTAAACAGCCTTAAGTAACCTGCTGTCAAAAACCACATTTAAGTTGATGAATTTGCAGAAAATTAATATTAGGTAAGTAGGGTTCTACCCCAAACCGAAAAATCTCTCAAGGGGTCAATAAGGTAAAAAAGTTTGGGAACCTCTCTTCAGTGGCACTAGGGATTAAATTCATGAAAATCTTGCCACAAATCCATAAGCATAACCGTAAGGCTACAACGACCTCATCCTATTCGATACAGAAACTGGGGATTAAATTACATCAGATGGAGTTTGTTTAATACCCTTTTCGTAAATAAAAATAATATTTTTTCTGAAAATTTCCTAAAAAAGATAAACTGATTTCAGTGTTATATATAATTGTAGGGATTTATGGATATATTTTTAAAAAGAACTATTCAATTTGATGTACATCCTAGATTTTTTGTTTTATTAGTTGTGAAACAGTAATAAACGACTGAGAAATATAAAGCCAGATGTTAGAATCAAGAAACATGATAAAATTGCAAAATAATAAATGAATAGCTAATTTCATTCAAACAATCAATTTTCCCTGAAATTAAATGAGAGGATTTGGTGTCAGAGGCATTTAGAGGTATAATTTTCTTAAGATACTCGAGATAAATATATTAGTTTTTAACGTATTATTCTAAAACATTCAAATTTAAATGCTTTATTTGAATAAACTTATTTATTGCTATCCAGGAATTGCATTAAACAAGTAATAGAATTTCTTCAATAAAAGTTATACATTTTATAATAGTTATAGGATAGCACCAAAGAAAACTGAATTATTTGATTAAATAAAGTCATTTTTCCATGTAACAGGAAGCTATCTTTTAAGATCTGAGGAATCGTTACCTACATATATACAGCTATTAATATGCAATATTTTTTCATCACAGTCTAATTAATTTTCACCTTTTCGAAATATATAGAGATAGCTTAAACTGGATTCTTTTATTAGTGATGGCTAAACTATAGCTCACCTAGAAATTATATCTGGCCCGACACAGACTTTAAAATAGCTGTTTAAACATTTTTATTTTAAAAGTTCTTTTTTTTCAAAATTATTCAAGGGTATGTTTAATTTTTTGTATCGGAAAAATCTGCATAGAGAAATTTGAATATTTTCTGATTATGAAAAATATGCTTCTAAAACCAACTGAGATATTAATTTAAAAACCTTTATATGTGCAAAGAAATGGAATTCAATCTAAGAGATATGTGTATGAAATTATTAACATATGCACACAGTGTTTATATCAGTGCTTCTCAAACTTTCAATACTGGCGCCCCCTTTTCAATCACAATTTTTATCGCGCCCCCCTTATACATAATAATTTACTGAATGCAATAATAATGCACTTTTACGATAAAGCAACAATATTTATTATAAACCGTACAAATTCATGACATAAGTATTAAATTTTGTATATGTTACTTTTAAGCAAAAAAAAGTTAAGTAATAGGATAATTACTAAGTTATTTTTCCTTTCTCTGATTTTTAAATTGGAACATATTACAAAATGCGGTGGTTGCTTAGAAGACAAAATATAGATATCAGCTAAATATAGAAGATGAACTCAGAGGGTCAATTTCTTATCTTAAAACTCCTTTCAAAAACTTTGCTCTGTAAGACAAGCCCATGGAAGTAGCTAATAATTATTAAACTTGTTCTTAATTTAGTATTAATTAATTAGTCATAAAATACTCTGTGCACCACTCATACATTAAAAGCAGTGTTTCTCAAACTTTCAATACTGGCGACCGAATTTTCAATCATAATTTTTGTCTCGCCCCCCTGTACAACAATAATGTATTTACTGCAATAAAAATGCACTTTGAGAGAGAGACGCTAAAGTTACAATACGATCTTAATTATAAACCGTACAAGTTAATACGATAAGTATATTAAATTTTGTGTATATTTTAATATATATATATATATATATATATATATATTAAGAAAATTACTTAAAATATATATATTACTTAGAATTATGTTATTTTTCTTTCTCTAATTTTTAAATTGGAACAGATCGCAAAATGATGTATTTAATTAAAGATTTATTTCCTTCAGCATTCATTTCTCAAAGTACAAATGTCATTAGAAAAATAGTCTAGTCAATGTCGCTCTCTATCATATCCATCACATCTGGCATTATAGGGTACGTTTGCGTGAGTCTGGGCAACCTATCCGACGCCTGCGCAAAACATGTAAAAATGCTTTTCTTTGTACAATCCCAGTCAGTTTTGGTCGACTCGATACTCCTATAGCTACCGAATCTAGCTTGAATGTACATTTTTTAAAATTTCCACGTTAATTGTAATTTACGGTAATTAAGTATTTACGGCAGTAGATTAAAACAATATCATACATACATTTTTAAGTCGTAAGCAAACATTCGACGATAATAAAGGATCAACAAGTACACAGACGAGCATGGTTCCGAAAATTAAATCAAGGCGATCTTCTCAAAAATACTTAAATTTTGGATTTACCACTACTGAAGTAAATGATGGAAAAAAAGCCCCAGCTCGATATGTGTTAAAACTTACAAATCTGTAGAACAACATGTGAAAGTTGTTTTTAAAACATGTAAAATCATTTAGCTATGTTGGCAAAGAATTTTAAAAAGTATTTTCTGGATGAGGACAGCTTGGTAGCAAGTTACGAGTGGATTAGGGATCTATTTCAAGATACTCCAGAAGGGCTCTCAACTTCCGAAGAAGAAATCTTCATAGATTTCACATGCAATGAAAAATTAAAAGGCAATTTTGTAATAAATCGCTCTTTGAATTTGGGGTAGAGGTGGATGAGGAATTATCTGTACTGAAAACAAAAGCATTTCGTATACTATTACCATTTTCAACATCCTACCTTTTGCAAACCGGATTTTCTGCAGTGGATGCCTTGAAGACAAAATATAGATCTCAGCTAAATATAGAAAATAACTCTTTAAGTGTCAATTTCTGATATTAAAACCTTCCTTTGAAAAACTTTCCTCTACAAGAAAAGCCCGTGGAAGTCCCTAATAATTATTAAACTTGTTCTTAATTTAGTAATAAGATTGATTGATTGAATATTAACGTCGCACTGTTCAGTCGATAAAAGTTAAAAGTTCAGTCAGCACTGTTCGAGGGCTTTTCACGACGGACCACACAATTTTGAATCATGGTCAAGTGACGTGGATGACACCTGAGCTGGCACCCTTCTCTCCTAACTACCACACCAACGGGAAAACGTTTCAACTCTCAACAGATTTTACGTGCATCGCTGCCCTACACGGTGGGTCTTTAGTGGTACTGGGCTCGAACTCGTGACAAGGCAAGCCACGATCCGATACCTATACCACTCGGCTACCGCGGCCAAATTCAGTAATAAGAAATTATTTATAAAATACCTTCTTCAGTACTGATACATCAAACGTATACTGGCTGAAACACCGACTCTTCGCACGAGTTCATGTTTTAAAAAATAAAACATTATACTTGATATAATAGCTGAACTGTAAGGAAAGTAAAACTGCGTGCACGACATTGTATGCAATAATGTAAAATGACTTTTAGATAAATGCTATAATTGTAAATAACTGTTTAAAAGAACTGTAATTTTAAACCTCACACAATTAGCATTTAGAATTAATGTTAAATTATGAAAAGAATATAAAATTCCGATGAAGAATAATTGTGTTACTTTTTTAACATTTAAAGCGAGAAGACTTCAAAATGTTTTAACCCGGGAGCAGGCGCGTAATCGATACTAACATTAATGGTTGTGCGGGGGGACTCAGTCACCCCATTTATTTGTTTAGAATTATTTTTACTGTACACGATACAAATCGGAATTCTAGTGAATATTTTAATTTATAGAAAGTATACTTACCTTCTTTCAAGGACTATTCAATTCTTTGATGATTTGAGAAAAAATCCAATAAAACTGAACTAAATTGATTCAAAAGTACAAGACCATAATAAAGGACGCAAATCAGACACTTTTCAATTATCCTACAGAAATGTTAAACCAATCAATTCTTTTCCAAATATCGCAAAACTCAATTATTTACATTTTCCCTAAGCGAAAAGCAAACGCATAAAAAATGGGAGGGAACTAATATTGATAATAACCATACCATAAGATTGAAGGTCAATCAAATGATTAGCAAACGTACTATGCAGCCTGGCTGAAAAGTGAATCATGACTTACTTTTCTTTTTCTACAACTAATGTACATTATTTCAATAATAATTACAGTGGTGAATTGTTTATCTTCTTAGAATTTTCTCAGGGTCTGGGTTTCGTTTTTTTCTTTTAACGAGTAATATTTTATGTTAAAACGTAATAAAAAAATCTCTCATTGAGGAAAAACAGCAAATAAAACAAAATGTTTTTTTTCTTTAATTTGGTTTTGGGATCAAAGATAGCTATTTGATGACGGAAAAAAAAAGCCAGATAAAAAATATAAATTATGTCAGTGTTGTTGTGTGTATTTTTTTTTATTATGGAAGAAAGCATTTTGTTTTACTTCTCTTTCCGTTTTTTTTTAAAAAAAAATCTTTAAATTTTCGATACGCTCGTGCCCCCCTTGTAGGGTCATCGCGCCCCCCCCAGAGGGGCGCGCCCCACACTTTGAGAAACACTGGTTTATATAAAACAGTAATTATAAAATAATTTTCTTATTCAATTGTACGTCACTATTCCATGGCTTCAGGTGTGTTCAAGGGAGAGATGAGTCAGTTTCAATGAACGTCTGGCGTCAGTTGTTTATCAAAAGCAAGTTATTTTATGATGTTGTTGCGAAGGCTTCAAAAATGGACGAGAGAGAGTGAAAGACGAGGAGAGATGCTTAAGACGCTCCTCCATGAGCATAAAGGAGGGAAATGTTGAATTATTGAGCGATGTGTTGAACTCAAAACATTGATTAAGTATTCAAAAAATCTCAAATTATTTAGTCATTGATAAAATAGCAGTACTGATCTTTGTAATCAAGGAATTGGTGATGAGAAAAATCTGTACTGAGAAGCTCTTCCCCAAAGTTGTAATAGATGACCCTTTTTTTCTGCCCTTAGTCTCAATCTGGGTAGGCGGGCTTTTCACGTTCATCCAAGAGAAGACAGCCCACACAAAAGATATCTCTGTGGAACCGTAGAAGTCCAAGCGGTTTTGACGCTTTTCTTGAAGGACATTCTGCAAAAGGATTTCTAGAGGACTTTCAATTTTTGGAATACTCATTCACTGAAGTTTATTTACATCCAAATGAAGTATTTTAGAATCCAAATGAAGTCTTGAAGTATTTTAATTGCTTGTATTGATATCTTTGATAAGACTTTTCTAAAAATGTGATGCCATTAATTTTTGCATAAACCCTGTATTTGCGTTTCTTCCTAATGAAATAAATAACAGAAAAAAATACCTAGAGCAAAAGTATTTCATTACACTTTTTGTATAAAAAAAAAAATCTTCTTAAAATGTCTGATTTCTTAGTCTTTATCCTTGTTTTATGATAAATTACTAATACATAAATGCCTTTTTTCCCCCATACCCAAAAAAGTTTACCTATTACTGCTTTAGGCAACATTACACAGATCCGATGAATGCACATAGTAGAAAATTTAAAAATGGACCAAAGTAATACATATTGATTGATGTATTTGTTCAATACCATTACATAAGTATAGGTGAAGTACATCTTCGTTTCATTAAGGACATTTAACATTTAAAGCTACATTTTATAAAGCAATTTTAACAAACATAATAAAATATATGTTTACTAATAATTATATGATCTCCATATTTTTTGGCATCAAACAGTTGAATATATTTTGCTGGTTGTAAAACACATCTCCATATTTATCGAAACCTTGGGTTTGTTTTAATTTGATTTTGATTTATGTCACATTCCGAAGCAACAAGAGGATTTCTAAACTGTGATCTCATAATTTTGATCCTCTATCCAGATAAGAACAGTGACAGTAATATTAAAATGCGTTCTCTACGTGATAAACTTTATTAAAGAATTCTGTACTTGAATCATTTATATTAATCTAAAAATTGTAATTTCATGAGCACCACATTAAAGTAATCTGTCATGACTTCTGCTAAGGTGCAGCACTGTTAAGGTCGTTTGTTAAGTTCCGATCAATCCTAAAGAAGACGGCGTTATGACGGCATTGGGATGTTCGTAGATATGAGCTTGTATAGGTCGCAGTTTGTGTGAGAGCGTCAGAGGGAATCTAGAAGTCAATCGGTGAGAGAGTAAGTGTATTTTGAAGATTTCAGAAGTGTCTCTCTAGTCTCTGAAAGGTACTTAGCGTATCGAACGGTAGAATGTTCATTGGGGCACAGGATCTCCGAAGAGGTCTTCATCCCCTATCTTCAATATGGGAGTTGAGCATTAAGGTATCCGACTACCTGAAATCATGATTTTTAAAAAAAATTGGCAATTATTTTTTATGGTTTCATTTTATAGGCCATATTATCAGCTTTATAAAAATACCATTTTTTTAAATTTTCATTCCCTAGAACAAAAACTAGATGTGCTTTAGTAAAAGCAGATGTCAGGACTTTACACAAGATGTTAAACTTCAAAATGCTTTTTTTTTTTTTCAAGCGAATTGTGTTTTTTTTTTTTAAAGCTCAAACGGGGACAGTGATTGCTCAAAAAGTTTTTAAAGTCATTTGCTGAATCACTATTTTTTAAAGTCATTTCATATAATAACTAAGATAAAGTGTGCTCTAGTTTTCATAAAAATTAAAATATATCTTATCCTGAAGGTCATTTTGAAAAGGAATAGTAAAGTAATATACATCAAAATTGAAAAATTGAGAATTTGTTCATTTACTATTTGTACACAGCGGCCCCATTTATGTAATTTTTTGTCATTGTTTACCCATTTTTTCTGATTTTAGTACTAATAATTTTTTTTTCTTCTCAATTTTAGCCTTTTTTTTCTTAAAAAGTGTTATATATAAATCTAAAAACCATAAAAAAAATCTCGATATCTCCATTTTTTTAAAAATTAATTGTCGCAAGTACTCGTATACATTAAAAAGATAGAGTAAATTTAAAAATAACAAAAATAAAAGAATTTAAAGTTAAAAAGATATAAAAATTAATTAAAAATTAAGAAATTCACCTTGAAATTTAAATTAAAATTGCTGGAGCCTTTGGTGCTGTTTGCGTAGTTTTAATTTGTTGTTACATAAAAAACTTTATTAAACAAAAGAGGTGTAGTTGGAAAAAAAGAGAGTCTCTGGGTTTCCCCTTTAGGTGTCTCTTTAAAGGTAAACGTTGGGGTGAGTGTTGGAGCACATAGTCCTGTCGGACTCTAATCTCTTATCCTGGAATGAAGATGACTGTGACGAGTTATACCATTGCCCATTTTAAAAAGGAATTTAATATAATAAAAAAGGTGGAATGCGTCACGCCCACAAAAATGTCACGTTCTGTTTGGACGTAGCCAGGATAACTAATCCCCTATTGGTCCAAGTATCCTTCTCTCTGTGGACTTCGAAGCCGGTGGTGTTGGCATGGGGATTCAGCCAGCCATCTCACTGTCGGCTGGTGGTCAAAGGTTAACTTCCCTTAGAATATAAGCGTCGGGGTGTCTAGTCTGGAATACTTCTCTCAATGACGCCAAAAAACCTTGAACATCTCCCACCCTGATGAAGCACGTTAGCCACGCCTCCCAGATTCCATCGTCCAACCAATCACCGCCATGTCACTGAGCAGAATGAAAAAACCCACTTTCGCCAAGCCCCACATCCAAGTTTTATTACGACAAAGGATTGAGGACTGTGTTACAGTGCGGATGCCCAAAAGACAACGTCTATCCAACGTCTGGAATACTTTCCCACGTGGAACTACTTGAGCGTTTAGACGTTACTAGTTCACTAACATAAAATGGGTCGTTTAGTGAAGACCGCCGCAAATGGATAGAAATAATCATCTTGATTTTATAATTAAAGTATTGATTTTATAATTAAAGTATTTGTTTTATTTCCTACTACAATGACACCATAGATACTCATTCTTAAAACTGCATAAATAAAAATATTGTTAAAAACATTTAATATCTAACAGTTATTCAGTTAAATAATCTTGGTCGATTGTGTAATGTGATTTTAGCTTTCAAAAAGCAAACTATACATATTTGAATAAACCACACTATAATATTTCTATTTTTTTAAAAAGAAGATTAAAATAAAAAAAAATCATTTGCCTGTTTTATTCTTGCAATCACAGTTGAATAATGTATTTCCGTTCTATAGAAATGGCATCACTTGTGCTTACCACAAACAGAGATAGCTCCTGAAATTTCTTTTAGATGATGAGATGGGAAAGCAATCCGATTCGTTTTGAATCTTTGTTAAATGAATCTCATTTACTATAAGAATAGAAAACGTAGAAAATTCATCTCCGCAAATAGGAAATGAAACACAATATTCAACACGCATAATAGAGGGGAAAAAGAAAGAGTATTACTCGAGACAAGAGAAGGATTAGAGATTGAAGATGTTGTTAGAAGACTTTTCTTTCTTTTTTCCCCTAACAATTGAATAATACTTTCCGAGTTAAATCTTCACAAGAATAGTTCTTAAACGGTATATTTATGTTACTCAAAGAGAGAATGGTAAAATCACATGATGTAAATTTATAGGGTAATTTGTAGCCTAGATTAAAGCACAACGGTAAGCTAATGTATTTTGTAATCTTTTCATGAGTTTATTAAACTCTAAGAAACTACATGGATATAATAAATATGATTTATGGTTCTTTTTAAAGGATGTATCTTATGAATATCTGCCCGTTTTTCAATGAAGTAACATTTATAAACTTTCATTTGAATGCAATTTTGAGAGAATGCTGGACTTTTTTTTTCAAAATGTCTGTTAGTGTTTGTTAAAAGTAAGAGACAAGCGTCCTATGGTATGGCTTCTCAGACTTTCCAAAAATTTTTCGAAGAATCGCAAACAAGCTTCAAAATTTAAATTAAATAAAATGAAAAGTATATCCATTAATTAATATATACTGCAAACGTATCGGTTATTGCGCTAAACTTACATAAAACTATTATGGATGCTTATATAATATCTGTATCTATAATGTCTTCCATACACCCCCTTGGTAGTTTATTTCCGCAAAACACATGTGACAGTGGACTTGTGGCATGTGTGTCACGAGTTCGATTCTGGTGCCACTGAAGACCCGCCGTGTAGAGGAGGTCATATCATGTTAAAGATATTGAAGGTCAACTGTCCTTCCTTTGGTGTGGTTTGGAAATTAGGAGAAAGGACGTCAGCTCAGGTGTCATCCTCATCATTTAACCATGGTTTAAAATTGCAAGGTCCATCACCAATAGCCCTCGTGCAGCTTTATAGAATAAGATTAATGTAACTCTTACTCACTCTCCGCAAAAATTATTCCTTGTGGTTCCGTATGCAACGGAAAAATATGATTGCCAAATTTAATTTATGTAAGTCCAATAGTACGAAAACAGGAAAGTTGTTGTATTTAACGACCCTCGATTTTCTTTACGAGTTGAGTTTCATAGAACCCGTGCTCAGCATACTTTTATTCAACAGAAAAAGTATTTGCTAAATTTAAAGCTTTTAAGTCTAATGTTCCAAAAGGATTTTTTTTATCTATAATGCCCCCCCGTATACCTCCAAGAAATTAGCTCTTTGGAAGTCGATTTCTACAAAACCGTTGTTAGTCACTGTTGGCGCATGCGCGCCAACGTCATGCGCACAAATGCAAATATTCTTCCTTGCCGCGCTGTGCCGGCAGTTGAGAACTTTCTGTGGAACGAGATAGACGAGAAAAATTTCTCTTTAATACTCAGACGTGAGCATTAATATAGGACTCTAATAATCGAAGCTCACAATAAAAATTACTTAAAATTTGCTGCGCTTGTAAATAGCATATATATGTTGTGTGGTTAAATAAAAAAAGTAAAAAAGAAATAAGCGTGGCTGGTCCGTCGATGAAACAAAAACAACATACTAAAAATAAACAGTCACTATCTACCCAATAATAAGAACATGTTTGGTTCGCCGAACTACTCTGTAATTTTAATAATTCCCGAGATCATTTATTTTAATAATGAATGGGTGAGCCTGAGTCCCTTTTATTCTATATATAATATATATATATATATATATATATATATATATATATATATATAAGAAATTTGTATAATATATCAAAAACAAGAAATAATAGAAAATGAACATAACAAGAAAAAACGCAATAAAAATATAAAAGCTAAACATGAAGATCGAGTTTATAAAAAAATACAAAAAAAGGATTACAAAAAAGAACCTAGCGAGTCAGAAAGCAATTTCGGACTTAGGACCGAATAAGTGGGGTTAAACTAGTTTGAAGGCGCCAACATTCCCCTTTGCAACTCGGTAGGAAAAAATAAATAAAATAAACAACAATTCAAAGTATGTAAAAAGTCACCGAGAGCATGATAAAACCACTGACTATTACTCTACAACAAACTCTCCCAAACTCTTAATGCAGAAAAGTACCAAAACAATTACGTAAGGAAAGTAGAAAAATAGAAAAATCCTAAAACAATTACGTAAGAAAAGTATTTAAAAAAAAAGAATTTAACAAAATTTCTTTACTCACAGAGCTTTTTCCAAGAGAATCAAGCGTCTTGAAATTAAGAAAATCAATTATTCACCAAGTTAAAAAATTCGAATATACAAAAACGCATCTTTTGAACTAATATATATATAATAATATTTGAACTAATATATATATATATATATATATATATATATATATATATATATATATATATATATATATATATATATATATATATATATATATATATATATATATAGTCGAACCTCCATATAGCGAACTTTTTCCTGGAACCAAGAACATTTCCCGATTTTCTTCAGGAAATAACCTCCCTATAGCGAAGTGCATTTTCTACATAACGAATTTTTTCTTGTAACTCAATTTCCTATGCTCCCTATTTTTAAAGTATGTCTGGTCATTTTAAGTTATTCTCTATTAACACATTTTAGGGCGGTCATTAATCTTGAACTGGTTTTATTAGGTGCCTAAATCGCCAACAGTAATATTATTCTGGGCGTTTCATCCAAGAAGTATATCTTTCAAACGCTATTGTGCAGTTCACTAGAATCATCTTCGATATCCTCTTTCACCCTCATTGTAGTTCTAGTTATAAAATAATGTATGTTCAAAATTACTTGTGTATATGTTTTTTTTTCTTCTTTAAAATTTATTAATTAAAAAAAAATTTTTTTCTTCATGTTGAAAATACATTGTATCTCTCCCTTTTCGTTTTTCTTTTTTTCCGTGTAGTTTTTTTTTTCTTTTTTTTATGGATAAGATAAATAAAATAGATAGATATTAATTTACAAAAAGGTATGAATAATTACTTTTTTTACCATATAGTTTTCATGAATTAAATTTTTTTTATGTGGTTTATAAAGTACATTGAATGATGAATCTCTATAAAACGAATTTTTGATATAACAAACTTTTTTCAGGATTTAGAGACTTCGTTATATATAGAAGTCCGACTATATATACGCACACACACACACATATATATATATACATATATATATATATATATATATATATATATATATATATATAAAATAGTTAGATATGTATTCAACGTATTTATCATATAAGTTTAATCACAATGATAATGAATCAAAGAATTCTGAATAGAGAGAGAGAGAGAGAGTCATTGTATCTAACAATAAAAATTCTTACTGAAATTAAATATTTCTTTTTTGAAGCACTGATAAAAGCTTGAAGAAAACTTTTCTCCTAGTGCTAGATAAAAACTGATCTTTCTTATGCTCAAACATTTTACAGAAGCAGATGGCCAGTTCTAAGAGTTGCCGGTGGCGATTTTAGCCAATCAGGCTCGAGACTTCACTTTTTGTTCTTGTCTGTTCAGAGAAAAATAAACAACTCAAAAAGTGATAACTTTAAGGAACCAATCAAAGAGATCTTGCGTGAAACAACAGTTGAAAACCGTCTTCTGATCTACTCTCCTCATTTGAAAACTCTAGCAGAACTTTTAAACAGAGAGTACAAATTATTCAAATTCTGATTCGGTACAATGCTTTATGCAGCGAAATTGTGAACAAGGCTAGAGAAAAATTAAAATATGTTAAGAAAAATTGAAAACATAGGTTATTCTTACTTTTATTGGGAAAAAAAAACTAAAACCTGACCTTTTTTTTTCCAAAAGTTTGTAAGCATAATTTAAACACTTTGATATATATTTAATGTTAACAATTTATTCACTAACTTCAACTGTTAATAAATTTTATTAATAAAATATTGAAGTTTTAATAAGGATTTTCTCTATAACTTACCGAAAATCTTTATTACTATTCTAATGAATAAAACAATATACTACCATGTATAGATTGGTAGAAATTTTGCTTTTCCAACACTAATAAGGGGAACTTGAACTCTTTTCAATAAAATGAAAATTTTCCTGGAAAATAAACAATTTTATCAGCCCTGTGAATTCATGAAAATAGTATGTGAAGTATAAATATGTTGTGATAGGATAATAATTTGAGCCAGAAAAAAATTGTCATCCTTTTAATTAGGCGTTTTATTTTTCAGCTTAAACTATGCATTTCAAAATATTTAACTTATATATATAGTGTAATAATAGCATATAAATGAAATTAACTTTAAAATAAACTACGTGGCTTTCAAAACGTAACACGAAGGATTGGCTAGAAAATGAAGATATATGAGAGTTGCGAATAATATGTTATATTTATTCTGAAATGGTAGACGTAAAAAAGTCCGAAAACAAAGTCAGTTCAATAGGATGTAGGACCGTAATGGACGACAATACACGAAGCAAAACATCTAAGCACGGATGTAACACATGAAAATACAGATGATGCCCTTTCCATTCCCAGTCAATCGTTTACCTCAGTTTGTCTTCTGATAGTCCAATCACATCCCGGTTATATTTTAGTGCTAAAAGATCAAAGGAAAATGGTGTACACATCTGCGAATAGTGTTGTTTGACGCATGCAGTGTGCGGTCTGGTGTTATCCTGCTGGTCAATGGGCAACGTCTCACACCGCAGACATCGGGAATGTCACTAACTGCATTATATCATCCAAGTACAGCTGGACAATCTTAGTGTGCTGAAAGCTAAACAGAGGTGACCAATCGTTCACAATGGCACCCCAAATCCAAAGCCCTGCTGTCTCGTGATGGAGCGATCCACATATGTTTTTCTTTAACGTTATTATTGGTCAATGGGTTGTTCTTTAATGTTATTATTGATCAATGGATCAATGTTAATCAATGTTATTACTGATGAATGTAACGTTATTATTTATCAATGTATTGTTCTTTAAAGTCACATCTACACAAAATTCGTGAGCTATTTGCTATTAGAAACGAGCCCCTTTACTTTGAATCAGGATTAAGGGACAAGGATGACACATTGGGACGTATCACATTCTCCTAACAACCACAGCAACATGAGGACTTTCAGGTTCTACAAATTAAACGTAAATCCGTGGCACAGCATGGCAGGTTTTATTTGCCACTGGACATGAACCTACTTCAAGACAAAAATAATGTCGGTCACGAGTTCATGACATGATCACGTCATAAGATGAGATAAATAAATTGTAAATATATTTCCAGAAAAAGATAACATAACATACTTTCCTTAAAAATGAGAGTTATATTTCCGGTAGTTGAATAAAGATTTATACAAACAAGCCAAATAAATTTTTCTTCAAAATATTTATTTTAAACTTTATTCTCCTTTTAACCTTTCCTGTAAACAATAAATACCAAGATCACGTTCTTTTTTGTTTTCCTGGTACTACGGAATCTCATTTTAGTACCATTTCAAATTTACTCGATACTATGTGACTGTTTTAAAAGTATCAATTGATCCCATACATATATTAGGAAAATCATACATTCTAAAATACATTTCTCGAGCACGTCCCATTGAAACTTACCGAGACCTGTAATAAAAAAACGGCGAGTTCGTTTTCTGAATAGGTTACAGAATTCTCCGTTCAGTATTTTTTTTCTCTCGTCATGTTCAGCGAGCCTCGGAAAGAATCCACAAAGATGTGCAGTGTGAGAAGGAAAACTTTCCTTCAGCGACATTTTCCCGAGAGATACGAGACGAATATTGAATTCATGCAGATGAGATGGTAGGCTCGCTTGGTTGATGCGGTGTTTCAAATCTTCATGCTGGCCCAATTCATTGCAATGGAAGATAGAGAGAGAAAAATGGAAAGTCGTCGAAAAAACTGATGAAGAAAATGTTTCTCCACTGCTGCAAATCAGAATGGCTTATGCGGATAAAACGTGTTCAGTTTTCTAAATCTTTTCTAGGAAGTGCTTTAAAGGTACAATCTGAGTTAGCAATCGGAGAAGTCTTTTGAGAACTACATGGTAGCTACAACGGACAAACGCAAATTCTTTTACATTCAATTTAAACACAATAAGCATAGTAAAAAATGTTATACAAAGTTATATATGTACCATAATTATTAAAAATTTATAATAAAAAAAATTTATATAGAGATTAATCTCTAAATGTGTGTGTGTGTGTATCCTCGATTGTGCAAGAACTAGAAATATTCTTCTCTAACAACGAAATAGCTCACGTGCCCTGATTTATATCATAACGTACTGTGATTTATTCTTATACGTGTCAGACATGTCAATAGTTAAATCCGTTGTGGTTTTCGAGCATTTTATCACACTTCTCCCTTTTTGTTTAAGCAATAGACTGGATACAACTGTGATAAAAAGTATCCGAAATGTTTTTTTTTATTAAATACACAATAGATATTTTTGGTAAAATTTTAGCAAATATTTTTATGTATATATCTAAAAGAGAATAGTGACTCACTCACTCAATCACTCATCCGATACCTCTGAAAGTTCAGACGTACAGACTTGAAGTTTGGTATGTTCTTTTTGTAGAGTAGAGATCTTTTAAGAAAGGATTTTGCGAAAATCGAACCTCAAGAGGCGTTGGGGGGGGGGGCTTAAGGGGTGTTAGACAAATATTTCCATTTTAAAACAATTAGACGTACAATCTTCCAAATTTGTAGGCTTGTTCCTTTTATAAAGAAGAGATTCGCTAAGAACGAGTTTTGCGAAAATCGATCTCCAAGGGGTATTGAGGGAGATTTAGGGGCGTTATGAATAAATATTTCCGTTTTTGAACTATTGAGCGTATAGACTTGAAATTTGGTAGGCACGTTCCTTTCATGGAGTCTTCTAAGAACATGTTTTGTAAAAAATGGCTCCCAAGAGGAGATTGCAGGGGAATTAAGGCATTGATATTAACCTGCTGCTCGCGGACCACATATAGCCCGTTGGCCTTTTCTGAATGGCCCGGTCATGTCCCATTACACTAAAAATTCAATTATTTAAGAACGATGTACTAAGAACGTAAAGGAAAATTCTGTCAATCAGGCAATCAAATCTCTCAATTTTGCTATCAATTTTCTTTTTTTGATAGTAGAATGTACACAAGGGAGAGGCTTGGTCATTGATTAAAGGAAATCGAAACTACCCCCATAACTCAGTAAAAATGCATAAAAAACACTTTTTGAGAGTGTTTGATAGCATGCTTAATATAGTATTAAAATATAAAGACTGTAAATGAGAGTTTTAATATTTTGGTCAGTTTTACTTAGTTCAATATTGCTTTGATCTTATAATATCCTTCCCCCCCTTATTCTCAGACTGTGGTCCTTGTGCATATCATATGTCACCTGTCATATGTATGTGGCCCGGAAGAGAAAAAAGGTCGAGTATCCCTAGATTAAAGGGAGTTACAGAAAAAATAATTCCTGTTTCAGAATTATCAGACCCACTTACTTGAAATTGGTTGTGAATGTTTCTTTTGTTGAACAGAGTTCTGCTACAAAAGAGGCTTTGCAAAAATGGAGCCCCAAGGAGGGTGCGAGGGGTTAACGGGGTGTTATAGAAAACTATTTCCGTTTTTGAACTATTTCGAACCGTTTTTAACTACCTACCGACTTGAAATTTACCGGGTTATTTCCTTTCATAGAGTAGAGATCCTCTAATAAAAGTTTTGAAAATCGACACCCAAGGGGTTGTTGCGAGGAGTTAAAGGGGCTTTTTAAAAAAGATTCCCGTTTTTGAACCATTAGATCTACAGACTTAAAACTTAGCAGGTATGTTCCTTTCATGGAGTAGAGATGCGCCCGCTAAGTAGGAGCTTTGCAAAGATTGACTCCCAAGGGAGTTTTATGTATAAAAAATCTCTTTTATGAAGTATTACACCTACAGCCTTGAAATTTAGAAGTATTTTGAAATTTTAGTTACTTTTGCTGAACAGAGATCAGCTAAGAAGTGAATTGTCCCAATAGTCCACCCACGAGGAGGTTACAGGGAAGTAAGTTATAGAAAAAAATAATCATTTTTGTAAGTATTAGATCTACAGATAAAATTTGCCAAATACGATTTTTTGCTGAAAGAACAAATTGAGTGTGTTTAGGAAGAAAAATTAAAAAAAAACATGTAAATAAATAAATGTTTTAAATAAATATTGTATTTTAAGAAAAACATAGTTGTTTTAATGGAAATTTTACCAAATTTTTATTAAAACGGGTAACACTGTATAAAAATTTCTAATGCAGTTATCATGATTTTCTTTATACGCAACATACATATTATAGTGTTCTTCAAAATGAACCAAAATCTAAGAGAGGTATTAAAATACAAAAAAATTAAGGACAGTGTTATTCATAATAATATGAAAAGCTTGATATTTTTAACGTTTTTTTCTTTATAAGAACTACCCTGAATGAAAAAAAAATATTTGACCTACAGCAAAACTTATGATCCACTTTATGAAAAATAGTATTATAAACATTCCCACAAAATTTCAAAACGTTAACTGGTTTGGTTCTTAAGATATCATGTATCTGGTAAAGAGTTTCTTTCGAAAACATAATTTTGAGAAATAATCATTTAAAGTTTTTTCTTACTGCCCTTTTGCATATAGAGTGATGTTTCTAAAAATCACTATAACTTTATTTTTGTTTCGCGTAAAGGAAAAAAAAAATTGTTTTGGAAAGAAAAATATTCAAACTATAAGATTTTGAAATTAAAAAATTGTCTTATGTAGACGAAAAACGACATTTTTTTCAAGGTAGGCAGTCACCTTAAATTTAACTTATTAAAAATTTCTTTACCCTTTAATCTCTATTATTTTGTTTTTCAATTCAGCCATGTGAAGAACGGGCATACTAGCTGGTACTTTGTATAAATGTGTGGCAACACTATGGAATTTATTTAATCGTACCATCTGAAAATGAATGTTTTAATGAGAGGTAATTTTTGAATTTGTCCACTTTCAAAAATGTTGTGTTTTAGTTAGCAAAAACGTGGGATTAATTTTTTTTTAATGGAATTTCTGCCACGGAAATCTGTTTTGTTGAAAAATGTTTTGAAAGATGGCTGAATTTGAAAAAACTATTTGATTGGTGCATGATAATCAAAGAAATGTTTTCTATTTTATTTGATTGCCAAGGTAGCATGCATTTATACCAAATGGCCAGAAGGGAAATTAAGATAATTAATTGAATATTTTGTGTCATCTACGTGAAATAATTCGTAAACAACTACCTGAATTTTAAGGCTAGATTTGTATCAATAAAGTATTTCTCCAGCGTTATTTTTATTCGTGATTTTTCAACAAATACAGCACTATGAGTTCCGTATTTTCTTGATAAAGAGTGTTTTTTCAGGTATAGAAGTTTAAGTTGGCGTTACTTTCCAAGATGGCGACCGATTTAACAGCTGTCAAGTGATTTATTCTCAGTTTGGTTTGGCAATCCATCAAAACGATCATCAAGCAAGGCGTAGATTCGTCGAATGGGCACAAAACGAGATTGCCGTTGTTCCCGATTTTCATAAGCGAATTTTGTTTAGCGATGAAGCGCACTTCTGGTTGAATGGCTACGTCAACAAACAAAACTGCCGCATTTGGAGTGAAGCCAATCCACAAGTGTATGTCGAAACACCGTTACATCCAGAAAACCTGACTGTTTGGTGCGCTTTATGGGCTGGTGGAATCCTTCTTCAAAAACGAGGAAGGCCACAACGTTACAGTCAATGGTGATCGGTATAGAGCCATGATTACTAACTTTTTCATTCCTGAATTGAACAATCATGATGTCCAGGAGCTGTGGTTCCAACAAGACGGTGCAACATGTCACACAGCTCGTGCCACAATCGATTTATTGAAAGACACGTTTGGTGACTGCCTAATTTAACGTTTTGGACCTGTGAATTGGCTCCAAGATCTTGTGATTTAACACCGCTAGACTATTTTCTGTGGGGCTATGTAAAGTCATTGGTCTATGCGGATAAGCCACAAACGCTTGATCATTTGGAAGACAACATTCGCCGTGTTATTGCCGATATACGGCCACAAATGTTGGAAAAAGTCATCGAAAATTGGACGTCCAGATTGGACTACATCCGAGCCAGCCGTGGCAGTCATATGCCAGAAATCCTATTTAAAATGTAATGCCACAAGATTATCTTTCGAATAAAAAAAATCATGTCAATCGAATAATAATTGCAATTTAAAGTTCTATACCTCTAAGAAAAACAACACCCTTTATAACATTGATAATTTTTTTTTATTTCCAAGGCTGAAACATTTTTGTGGTAACCGTTTTAAGCCCAATAGTGCAATGAAAGCAAGTCTTACGCTAACTTTGAAGAAGTTCTGCAAACACGACTTTAAGGTATGCTTTGATGATTAGGGGGGGGGGGTGGAGGGACGTTGTCAGAAGTTTATTGATGCCGAAAGAGATTACTTTGAATTAGGTGCAATAAAATTTTACCAATAAATTGATACTTCTTGTTTTATGGCAGGATTCCTGGTATTTTTTTTAAACATTTTAATCATTTAAAAAATAAATAGTAACAAATACGCCATAAAAATATTATTGCATTTGACAAAGAAAAACATTTAATTAGCTATAAGTAAATAATCCAACGTTACATATCACAATATTTTGAGTACATAAAATAATAAATAAAACATAGGAGATATATATTAAAACATATAGTAATTTTTTGTTACATTAAAACCATGAAATATTAATTTGAAAATCAGAAAACAATATTTAAAAAACATTTTTTCATTTTCTATTTTAATAATATTAGATACTTATATTAATATTTAAATAAAAAGGCTTAAATAACATAAATTATATAAACTTAATAACAATTAATATTAATTTATTTTAATTTAAACTTATTAATATATATTTTAAAAGCATACATAATCAAACATTAATTTTAAATCATATAAACTGAATAAAACTCTCTAATTTTATTAACCATTTAATAGAAGTTATATCTATTAACTTCCCAGAACTTTGATATAAAACTACAATACTTGCCCTGAATATAATCTTCAGGATTAACTTCAAATTCCATCTTTAGTCTATCACGAAACTTTACTTCAATAGTTAATTTGAATTTAAGTACAGTCTAGTGGATTAGCATTTAAAATATATTCCATTTAAATAATGATGAAATCCTTAAGATAACTATGAAATGTAACTATTAAAGGTGAATACATTAAATTTAATAAGTTTCTGTCTAGCAAAATTGGGTAAAATTACTGAATTTTCCCGTTTATAGATTTCTAAATGCTTTATATATATATATCCAATTCGTCTTTAATGTAACATTAATGGTTCATTTGTGATTTTTAAGCGATTAGAACTCAGTATAAATTAAATACCACAACACTACCAAATTAATAAATCTTGACTATTTCTTAAGTCAAATGTAAAACTTTTCATTAAGTTTAAAAGTTTCAGAGAGCAACAAAAAGTAGTGCAGTTTTCTCTTCAATTATTTTTCAAGATAAATTTGATTATTTTTCCGGGGGGAATTTTCAGGGGCGCAAGCAAAAGGAAACAATAAATTTGGTACTATAGAAATGCAATGCAAATGCAAATAAAAGCTGAATAATTCAGGATGTTTAATAATCCACACTAAATTTTTTGACGATTGACAGTATAGCCCTGTAAGACCCAGTTCGCATGATCGTGCGGGTTAGACATTTTTATCCCTTTAAGACCTGGCATATTTTCATCTTTAAATATTGCGTTCTTCTGTTTATTAACACTATGCTAACCCTAATTACACTGGAAAAAGTAATAAAAAACAGTTTTGTTACCCTCTCTGGAATGTGGAGTGTTCGAGCTCGAATTTGTGGATAGGCTCTTAGTGGTTTGTGACACTGATTGCTGTGCCGTAGGGCCTGGGTTTGATAAACGGAGAAGGCATATATGTCTAAATATATAGTGTCTATGCGGCATGGAGTCCCTCTAAATATTCATCGAATCTCAAGTTTTCTCATGAGGTTTTCGAAAAAGGGAGAGGAGTGGAAGATCTCCTGACCCCCAGAATGTTCTTGCTCAAAATTGGGATGAAACCGACGAAATAATTCTGGCACCAGCATAGTGCTC
Source organism: Trichonephila clavipes (assembly GCA_019973935.1). NCBI lineage: Eukaryota > Metazoa > Arthropoda > Arachnida > Araneae > Nephilidae > Trichonephila > Trichonephila clavipes. The sequence goes on along the minus strand of BMAU01000654.1, from coordinate 50,943 downwards.
AAAGCTGCAGCTAACGACATGCGCAAAACTAGCCACGATGAATTTTGTGGGTCTGGATCTGACACTGTGAATCAGGTAGCATTAGCAACAACAAATTTAATTTTTTGGAATGTGAATTCCTTAGGATCTCAATGTAAACTTCAGCAATATTTTTCCAATATCATTGTTGTTTCGAGAGGAAAATTATTAAACTTACACACACACTTTTCATTTTTAAAAAAATAAAATAATCTTTAATGGTAGAAAAAGAAAACGTATTGATGTCCGTTTACAATAAGGATATGCTTAGATTATGTGCTAAAGATATTTTTGTCTAATAATTTTAAGCATTGAAATTTCATACACCATGGATAGAGAAAATCCAGAAATCAAAGATTCAAAATTATACAGGAAAAAAAATAAGAGAGCAAATGGCGGAAAATAAACTTTTACTTAATTCAGTTAAAAGCACAAACATACAATGGTTTCTAAGGTCAGCCTCCCAAATTATGTAAGACATATGAAGCTGTTTAACTAAATTCATGCAAAATTATGATAATTAAGGCTAAATAACATTTCCTCAAAACGCCTTTAGTCTAATTTTAGCAAATTAATTGTAAAGCATACTTAATTCTACTTGGATTTTCCATATGAATGATTCACATAAAGTGCAGCAAATGCAAAACTAGAAAGTAAATAAGTAGGGTTCATTGTATAAACACATGTAAGTGACACAACAATGAAGCGCTATCATTTATAATTGGAGTTGAACAATAATACCACAGGGAAGTTATCTGCATATTTAGGGTAATTCATTAATGCTCGTTAAACATTTATAGCGCTTTTGTAAAGAATTTTCCTTCTACACTTGAGAAAGTTAAATAAATATTCATTTTATAACGAACTGCGTCTTCTCAAACATATTAACATATTATATACATTAACACATCTATTCTATTTTGCATCTTTCCTTCACCCTTCTCAACTTTTGAAAAATGTTCGTAAAATGAATTATATTTTCCGGAATCAAGCTTAAAAAATTCTTCTCGGATGGGTATTTAATGTTATTAATGTCTTAATAAGGTAATACAAGAAATTATCACTATCTGTATAAATTAGATCATAGTCTATTATGGCACTGGAACAATTCCGTTCATTTTACACGGATGTAATTTAAAAGTATTTTAATACATGACTCGGTTTTAAAGCTTTCAAAAGCAAAATGCCGTTGAAATATTAATAGAATTAACAATACTTAAAACCATTTTATTAGCATAACTTCATTAAAGCAAAAATTTACAATAATTAAATTGCAAGTTTTTATATATACCGGCTGGGTGACGTAGTTGATTTCAATCTGGCTTTACACGCCAAAGGTTACGAGTTTGGTGGAATTTTAGGAGGCAAAGATATCGACAACGTCCCTTTCGTGTGATCGTGCAGCATATAACATATCACTGAAGTGCTGTTTGACTTAGGTGCTTCTGGCAAAATTAAATTCCTAGTACGGTTTTGAATCGACAGAGCCAAAGTGCATCCGTCTAGGGAGGAAACTGGACCTCAAAATCCCTTGCGGCCTATAGGTATATAGGCTACAAGTATTGATGTAGGTATTAATATAATACCTATGTGGTGCCGCTCTAGAAAGAGATACCAGCTGCCGGGAAAAATGTACTAGGTCCGCAATGGTAAAAATACCAATTATAAACAAGACAAAAAATTATTAAAAAAAAGAGAATAGAGAAACTAGAAATTCCTATTAGAAAAAAAAAGTTTTTTCTTTTTTTTTACTTTGTTATAAACTAGTATTTCACTTAAGTTAATTTTAATGTAAAAAATTACTAAAGTTTTCTTGAGACTAAAAATAACTGAGCAGTGGAGATATATGTCTTTCATTTTTTCTATCATTATTTTCTGTTACAGAGCTACATTTTTAGCGCATAATATTATTTCCAATGTACATTCCATAGAGATTTAGAGAAAGATATCCCCTGGATTGTATTTGCATAGTGAACTGTTAATTCATACAAAAAAGTAACATTTTCTTTCTAGGTTATCCATCTAGAAATTATATATATATATATATAAGCATACTCTCTCATTTGGGATAATCACTCATAAATAAGTCTCTTCACATTTGTAAGAATTTATTCTCTTCTCTGAAAGAAACAAATGGGGGAAAATATTATTTTTCCAAAATTGCTTCGAGGCAGAAAATAATTATTGTTTCATTTCATTTCTCGAATTAAAAAGCAATTACTTGACTTTTTAAATGTTTAACTACTTTTATAATTGAAATAGCAGATTCGTGCCAAATAATTTATTACCTAAAATTTCAAATAAAAGCTTTATAAAAGAATTATTTTCATCCAATTTAATAGATTTTCAGGGACTTTTTTTTTTACTTTTAATTATTTTATCCAACGTCAAGACACATAATTGTTTTAGATTTTTTGAAATGTTTGAGTAAAAAGAAAAACATTAAAAACGAAGCCCTTCTACAAATAAAATTTATATTTATATAGTTAATGAGTTACATCTAAAATTTAGCTCTAGATTTAAATTACTAGGCTGAATTAAAATAAAGGACATATAAGTTTAAAAATATTTAAATAGAACTTTTTAAAATTCCTTACAAGTAAATCAGCTAAAAAAATGCTCAGTATCTCCAAATACATATTTTTTAAAGTTTATATTGCTCATTTTTAGACAATTACAAATATATTAATTAACCCTACCTTTAATAAGTACACCACAATCAAAACAAATATATAATTTAATTAAATAATTATTTTTAAAAAATTATATTTAATTTGTATTTATTTAATTCCTTATGAAATTGCATTTTATACTAGTGTTTACAGAGTCTCGTATAAAACGTTTTGTTTGTGTGATTCTGAGTATCTCTTTCTCTATATCTTTAAATACGTGTAGAGAGAGAGGGATTTTTTCTAAATTTTTGTTTATATCTTAAGCCTAGAAATTTGCTAATGTAGTACGATAGCTATTATACTTTGTCTTATCATATATTTTTATTTTTTATCTACCATTTACCATTACTTTAGAATTATAGTAATACAGTATATTATTAATGATCATATGTTTATGCATATATATAGTGTTTTTTTCCAGGTATAGAAGTTTAAGTTGGCATTACTTTCCAAAAGGGCGACCGATTTAACAGCTGTCAAGTGATTTATTCTCAGTTTGGTTTGGCAATTCATCAAAACGATCATCAAGCAAGGCGTCGATTCGTCGAATGGGCCCAAAACAAAATTGCCGTTGTTCCCGATTATCATAAGCGAATTTTGTTTAGCGATGAAGCGCACTTCTGGTTGAATGGCTACGTCAACAAACAAAACTGCCGCATTTGGAGTGAAGCCAATCCACAAGTGTATGTCGAAACACCGTTACATCCAGAAAAACTGACTGTTTGGTGCACTTTATGGGCTGGTGGAATCGTTCTTCAAAAACGATAAAGGCCACAACGTTACAGTCAATGGTGATCGGTATAGAGCCATGATTACTAGCTTTTTCATTCTTGAATTGAACAATCATGATGTCCAGGAGCTGTGGTTCCAACAAGACGGCGCAACATGTCACACAGCTCGTGCCACAATCGATTTATTGAAAGACACGTTTGGTGACCGCCTAATTTCACGTTTTGGACCTGTGAATTGGCCTCCAAGATCTTGTGAATTAACTCCGCTAGACTATTTTCTGTGGGGCTATGTAATGTCATTGGTCTATGCGTATAAGCCACAAACGCTTGACCATTTGGAAGACAACATTCGCCGTGTTATTGCCGATATAAGGCCACAAATGTTGGAAAAAGTCATCGAAAATTGGACGTCCAGATTGGACTGCATCCGAGCCAGATGTGGCAGTCATATGCCAGAAATCATATTTAAAATGTAATGCCACAAGATTATCTTTCGAATAAAAAAATCATGTCAATCGAATAATACATTGTTGTTTTATTGCAATTTAAAGTCCTATACCTCTAAAAAAACACCCTTTATATATATATATATATATATTCAAACAAACACATACACATATATATCTATGTATATATCATGTCTGGAAAGTTTAATTTAAAAATTAAAATAATAGTAAATAAAAATAGAGGCAACGCTTTATTACCACGTTGGGGTTTTAGAGTGAATATGACTATTAAAGGTAAGGCGCGCGCAATAACAATATAATTCAGAATCCCTTGTCTAAGCAGACGTTATGATAATACAGAAAGTATAATCGAGAAAAGAGTCTGGTGACTCCTCGCTGTTAAGCTGTCCCATGCGTTTGGGCGCCAAATGATCGCTATGTTGGAATGGTGAAACATGAACGATATAGAGTACTGACGTTCAAAAATGACACCTTCCTTCATTTAGCAGTAGGTCTGGGGTACCTGACATATATATTTATATACATTATCCAAGATTCAAATTTTGTCTTGAGGGATTTTATTTATTTGATCATGATTTTTCTTCAGCTCTCCCAGACTTCGCATGATGATAAAACTTTTAGTTTACCCGCTTAACTTGCAATATGCTAACTACAACTTTTCTCCTTAAAACTATGACACTCTCGTTTTTCTACATAAGATGAAATATTGCATCATCCATATATTCTAACCAATCGTAGAAGTTACTAACCGAAATCATATTATTCTAATAGCTTCCGTTTGAGGAATCTGTAGAATCTGAAATCTCCGGAACGAAAGAGGAATGCTTTTGTGTACCGTTCTTAAACTGCACGCGTTCATGTTGTGGCTTTTGTGCCGTTGATTTATTCGTTTTAGAATCAATGTAAGCAACTGAAATACCAAGAAGTCTCATTCGTTCAGCGATTGTAACCAGTAAAATGTTTCGATTTCTGAGAAACTATTCCATATGTGTAGATATATTAACCCTTTTTTGCATGTTTTGTTCTCTTTTTGTGAAATAAATCAGGATGATATAATTTATGTTTTATTAAAGTAAAAGTATTTAAAAAGCCGAAGTATAAATATATAATATAAAACAATTAAAAAACAGTATGAGATGGAATTATCCATCGCCATTCAAAATAACATGTTAGGCTCAATACAAAATAAGTAAAAAAGATAATATATATTTGTATATATCACACATATTATTCCTGATGATAATTAAAAAAGCAATTATTATTAGTATTATTCTAATTTCATCTGCATCCCGGTACTCATCGTCAGAATTTTTGTCTGAAGGCTCATCCGCCTTCCTTCTAACTCTCTCGAAAAAAAATAAGATATAATAAACATATAGGGAAAAAAACATCATAGGTTAAAAGTGGGATAACTGCATAGTGATGTAAATTTCTATCATATGGTTTTGGGAAGGTTATTTGGGGTATTCGATACGAGTTTTGCAGAATATAACAGAATATAAAAAAACAAACTTTTTCCCACTTATTATCGCTTTTATTAGCAAAAAAAAATCTCAGATGCTTTAAAAAAATATTCAAGAAATTGCACGCTTCTTCCAACCACATCAAACAGTGGAACGACAAGTTCAAATCCATTATAATGATTGTGACAATGATTTTCTGTTGACAGTTAATGTCCTTATTACGCAATAGAGAAAAAAGTTGCCAGGAACAACCAATTTACAGTACACCTGTTGTGAGCACAATTTTTTGTTAACTAAATGCTATGATGGTAATTTCCGTCATCATGCAAAGAAGGGTTAAGTATTATATATACAGAGAGAGAAAGGGAGAAAGATACAAATGTGATCATGTTTTAAGGGAACAGGGACATCATATACTTTCAAATAATCGATTTTTCAATTTTAGCTCTAAAAAATAGTCCTTATTTTTCTGAATCTAAAAATGTATAATACTTATATGTTTGTTGATAAAATAGCCCTAAAATATGAAAAATAAAAATGTAAATAAATGACCACGCCCCTTTTGACACGCCCCTTTGAACTTTAAATATGTAGTTTCCCCTGTGTTTTATCTATATTAACTTTTGATTGTTTTTTTCGTTTGAATGTTAACCCCGCTACTTTTTAGCCACGCTTGTGCGTGAGCTATTGTTCCAAGCTGTGTGACAAAATTTCTTACTTTAAATTTCGGTTTATGGCAATGTTTTTAACCGAGTTCATCTATTCCGAAGTTTCTTGTGGCATACAACTGCTTAATTTTACATTAATTTTCGTAAGAAATATTTATTTTTTACTTATAATTATTAATATTCATAAGATTTTAAAAGTATCTTAACTTTTTTTTAAACGAGTAATTATGCCAAGAATAAAAAAAAATTGGCAGAAGGAAGTATAGTAGCAATCAACATAAAAAGTCTAAATCGACTGAGGAAATGCTTTTGAATTCCGTGGAAAGTGCTTCTAGGAGAAAAATTAAAATACCGGATTTACTAAAAGAACAAGATTCTCAAAATGTAAACATAATCGTTGAACTGGATCTATTATCTTCTCTTATGAAAAATCTCTTATGTTGTAAATATTGCTGTTCTTCAGAGAAAATTGAGCTGGGAGAAGATTTAAAAAGTCGTAGAGGTTTAGCTGTGAGTTTGGAAATAATTTGTCACAACTGTGGAGAATCGACGAGCACAATGTCATCAAAAATATCAAATAAATGTTATGATGTTCACCTAAGATTGACATATGGAATGAGAGCTATTGGAAAAGGTGGAACTGCTGCTCGAATATTCTGTGGGCTCATGAATTTGCCTCCACCACCTGAAAAGTTTGAACGCCATAATTCTTTGTTTTTAAATGTTTTAAAAACAATTAGTGAAGACTTCATGAATGCAGCTGTTCACGAAGCAGTCATAGCGAATGATAATAATTCAAATATAGCTGTGGCTGTGGATGGCACATGGCATAAAAGAGGCTATTCTTCATTGAATGGAGTTGTATGTGCTACGTCTGTTGAGAACGGAAAGGTTATCGACTTTGAAGCTCTCACAAAATATTGTTCTTCATGTAAGGGTAAAAAAAACCATGTGAAAATTGTGCTAAAAATTACGAAGGATTCAGTGGGGGAATGGAATGTCGGGGGGTATTAAGTATATTTCAGTGATCTGAAACATCACGAAAAGCATGTTATACGCAGTATCTTGGTGATGGGGACTCAAAAGGATTTCTTACTATAAAAGAAGCAAAAGTATAAGGCGACACAGAAGTTGAAAAATTAGAATGTGTTGGCCATGTGCAAAAGCGTATGGGCACAAGGCTGAGAAACATTCTAAAAATGAGCAAAGACATTAAGCTATCAGATGGGGAAAATATTTCGGGACGTGGACGGCTAACGCTTAAAGAAGTGGACTCAATCCAACATTATTATGGGCTAGCAATCCGTAAAATTTTGTCATCTGTTGAGGACATGAAAAGAGCCATATGGGCTATTTATTTTCATAAACTAAGTACTGAGGATAATCCTCAACACGCTTTGTGTCCTCTTGGTGAGAATAGCTGGTGCGGTTATAACCGTAGCATTGTTACGGGGGAATTTTGTATTCACAAGCATTCTTTATCTGAGTCAATTTTATTGAAAGTGAAAAAAGTGTTTCGGGATCTCACAGAGAAGGACTTATTGAAAAAGTGCCTTCATGGAAGAACACAAAATCCCAATGAAAGTTTTAACATGTATTTGGGAGCGAATTTGTTGGCATTGAAACTTTGAAATTTGGAGTTATGGATGCTGTAATTTGTTTTAACGATGGATATGTAAGTAGGATAAAAGTCTTTGAAGCTCTGGGCATTAAACCAGGATACAACACGGAACGTGCCTTACTTATAATTGATAACAAACGAATTTTTGAGGCTGAACGTATAGTAAATAAAGTGTCATTGGAAGCCAGAAATAAAAGAAGGTCTTTAAAAAAATGGAAAATGGATAAACAGAATTTAGATGAAGAAAATGAATACCAAGCAGGGAAATATTAATCAAATCTATAATGTAAGGATAAATTTTTTTGTTAAGTTTAATTATATTTTTTTCTCGAATGTTTAATATTTTTAAATTTAGGTACACTTTAAAAACTATTGTAGCATATATTGTTTGAAACCTTTTATATATCTAAACAGGATACATGTGCATACAGTGAACAAAATATCTTTTAGTATGTCTAATTTTTTGAAAATTGATTTTATATGTAAAAAAAGAAAATTAAGATTTTCATAATTTTAAGGTTTTATGATTATTTTTAAGAAATTATGCAATTATATATATATATATATATATATATATATATATATATATATATATATATATATATAATAAATTAGTTAAAAAACATATTCATTATGTTTAATATGTTACTTTATATATATTTGTAAATTTTTTTTGTATATTCAAAGAATATTTTTGTAAGAAATGGTACCTATACATGAAAATATGTAATACAAGATCTCGAAAATTATGTTCATGTTAACTAAAACAAAGGGAAAAAAATATGAATTTAAAATTACTTTTGTAACTCTAGAAAATGGTTAAGGATTATTATCAGTCATATAAAAATAGGCAAGGAAATACTAATTAAGTGTATAATATGTGAAAAAATTGTTTTTTTTAGGTTTTTCACTTTTTCTCAAAAGCATATTTTTTTGCATTTAGGTACATTTTTTTTAAAAAAACTATTGCACTATATGATTTCTGATTTTTTATACTTCTATACAAGATGCCTATGCATATAGTGAACCTAATTTTTTTTTCTATTAAAATAGTGCCTAATTTTTTAAAAATTGTTTTATACATAAAAAAAGCAGAAAAATAAAAAAAATTCAAATTTCAAAGTTTCATAATTTTTTTAAAAAACTACTAAAATTTTACTAAAAAAAGGGTTTCACTGTATTTTATTTATTGTTTTATATATGTGTAAAAATATTTTGCATAAAGAAATGATACTTTTTTTAAAAAATGGTACCTAAACATAAGTATATATTACGAGTTCTCAAAAATTATGTATTACTTAAATTAAGTGGTAAAAAAAAACTTTTGGAGTAAAAAGTTATTTTTGTAGTTCTACAGAATATATAAATTATCTTTATTATAGACATAAAAAAATCTAAGCTCTATTGGAAATTTTAAATGATATATGTATCATAAACAAAGGGTCTTAATTTTGGCATTTTACTCTTTCGAGCATGTCCTGATTCCCTTAAGGCTGTCTTTAGCTAATGTTAAAGAATAGGACCCGAATTCGGAATATTTTTTCAGATATAAAATTTGTGATGACCCCACCCCTAGGAACACCCGTTCTACTCTATCCACGTGACCTGTGTCTGTGGGAAGGAACGAAGAACTAATAAAGTCACTCATACTAATTATGTTTATGAAGATCTTAGTTTAAGCACAATACAACAACAAGAATAATCTAAGGAAAATGATCAAGAATGAGAAGACGCAACACGCATTACTAATCAATAGCGCAACTAACCACTAAATCTAACTTTATAGATTAAATACTATATCCATTGTAAATGTTTTATACTTAAAGTTTAATTTACAAAGCTTACCACTATATCCTAGATAAACAACTAAGGTCCTTATAATTTCTGTTCTGGCTTTAATCCGGCTATACTCCGTTGGGATCGGACCCACTTTTGGTTAATCTGCACCGGCACTGGTTAAACTTCCCATATATATATATATGATTCCTAATTTACATATACACGTTCTTTTTCTTGAGTTGGTTGGAAAGAATTGCCATTCTTACCCTCAAAGAATTCGCAAGAGGACAGTTAATTGAAATCGCCATGAAATCCCCGTCACAAATTATTCAAACATTCATATTATATTCTGGCTTAACTATCCTGTAGAGAATCACTTTTTTCATACTATTCATTTTTATCCGAGTTGACACATTTTTTTTTCTTTTATAAAGTGTGTTTCGCATTTTTTCTCCTATACCGTGATGCTAAATGAGCTATTCCTTTACATGTTAAAAGAAAAAAAACGGATTATTTATAAAATATTTTGAAATTTTAAAAACACTATATTATAAACAAATGCATGAGCTATAATGTCATAATTTTTTATAAAAATTGAGGCATTTTTTCTGTCTGAAAATGTGCTTCGCGTTAAAAGTTCACACTGCCGTACATACGACGAAAACATCCCATAAACTAGCGATGGTTATGCACTGAAAGCGAGCACTATCATGGAAATAAAATATTTTCTCAATAAAGTACACTATTTACTCTTAGACATAAGAATATTTGACAACTCTCAATTCTAATCTCTCACCCATACGCTGATCAAATAATAATATTTTTCAAAAAATGAATTTATTTGCAGACCGTGTATCAACATCTGAAGCCTATGTAGTTAGTTGCAAATTTTGTTAACTTTCACTTCTATCAGAATCTAAACATTTAGAATTAATCACTCGTATTTAATCATGAAAGGCAAATTATTACATCGGGAAAAGGAATAATAAGAGTCTTAAATTTATTTTTGCTGAATAAGCAAATCTTTCCCAGTAAATCTTCAAACAAAGATATATATTGACTGTATAAGCTTTGAAGGAAAGGAAGTATCTAAACGGATTGAGTGGCATTTATTGTAGTAATCCTCCAATTGTCCTTGTCTCCAGGATTTCTTCATTTTGTGGAAAAAAAGACACCAGGATTATGACATGTCTTTGAGCGGACGAAGAATGTATTGATTATTAGCCAATAACAAAGGAAAAGCAAAGCTGACCCAGATTGCTGCCCGTTTCCGAAGGTCTTTTCTTTTACAATTCTATGAAGCTTCTTTTGTTGCTACGTTGCGAGGACCTTTGTGTGGGTGAAAGAAACGTCGAGAGGGTGCGAGAATTGAAACTTTAATTCAGATATCTTGAGAGAGAATAGCGGGGAATTTTTATTATTATTTTTCTTAAATTTAAAGGAAATTTGGAAAGTGATTTAAGTGTCTTTGTGTTCTCAGAGAATTTAAGGCTTAGAGTTTAGGTGAAAGCTCTCTCAAAATCTTTTCTCTTGTAGAATGGAGTATGCCCGTAAATACTTTCTATACGATTGTGAACTCGTATTAAACGCCTTAAGTATTTTAAATTTTCAGATGTTATATATCATAAAATATTTATAAGTATTTTGTGTAGTAGTTAATACATTAGGCGGTCAATTCCCTCCCCCCCCCAAATGTTCCACACAAATAAAGGCACATTTCTTTTTGCATATACCTAAGCATAATACTTGACAAAATGCGAGAGTAGAATACTTTTAATTTAATGTCCAATTTTAAAGTCTTCGCACTATTTTTTATTTTATAAATGTGGAACACAAAACACCCTAAGTGTTTGCTTTTTATAAGTACACTGCATGCTCTGAAGAATGCTTCATGCATCCTAAAATAGTTTCTCTTATACTTAAAAAAAATGTCATATGCATACCTCTTTTAAAGCTGTTGAGGGTCTTGTGTGTGCGCATATATATATATATACACACAAACAAGTATGGTGTATAATATTCAGTCTTACATTACAAAGGGGGCAGATATAATATTGACTAGTTTTTATTATCTTTCCATTTTAATTTAATCTCAAGCAACAAGTTGTACCTTGCCTTGATAATCCCAGTTCTTTTTTGAATATTTTCTAAATCCCTACCTGCAATGAAAAATTCACGCCTTCACCACAAAGAAAATCCCAGATAAGAAGTATTTCAGTACCATGGGCAAATTACACCCTTTAAAAATACTAGCACTAATAGTCTCACAATAAGACTTAAAAATATGCGCAAATCAAAGATAGAAAGAAAAAAAAATCAATGCTCGTAAAGTGCACGTGCAAATGTAGTCCGTGCGGTGCACTGGCAAACCAGTTAAGGGGTTAATGGTTTTGATTTTTCGTGAAATAAAATTCTACAGCATTTCTCTAATTTAGTTCTTACAACATATTCATTTCAATATCAAATTTTAGAACGATGCATTAGGTTTTATTTATAAAATATTTTAAAATAAACACTTTGTTTTTATATTTGTTCAGATTTTTATAAGATATTCTTTTCCATAAATCAAAATTGTCATACTGTTGTATATAGTGTTGTTTCTTACATTAACAAATAAAAGGTTAGAAAGTGCATGAAACTATCTATTTAAAAACATTAATATATTTATAAAGAATATCCAATTCCGTCATATATATCTATATTTGCAAATAATTTGCGGAAAGATTATTACAACCAAATAACACATAAATTTCGCATTATTGTTTAATTTAAGATGAATAAGTGGTTATCTCTTTTTCGGACGTAAATGCATAAATTGTAAAGAAAAGAAATAACGATTAAAGGAATTTTTCATGAATTACTTAATCTGCAAAATAAATAATGATAGACTAAATAGCGAACAAAATCATTACTTCATGTTTGGTATTTATTTATTATGAACTACATGGAGTTTGAGTTATATAAATAAAAAATAGTTTCGATAAACATAAATGCTATTATCCCAATAGAACACATAAAGACACAATGCATTGCGCTTAAAATCTCATTAACGCCTTATAATTGACAAGTGGGTCATTAGTTTGCCTAGATATGAATATATCAGTTCCATATATCAGTTTCGGAATATACATTATCCGGAAGAAATTGAGAAAAATGTTTTGAATATGATAAACCTTCAAAAGAGTTATGGAACTCATTAATATTTTAGTTCCTTTGAACTGGTATATTTTTATTGTTAAGTTAAATCTTGAATTATTATTTATTTAAATGAAAATTTATATGCATACATTATACAGAGAGAAAAATCCTGCAAAAACAATAATCTACTATGCAATATAACGTCTTAATTTTATTATTCTTTGTTGTCCTGTGTTTCATTAACTTAAGTATTTTGCCATTCATTCTGCAACCTATTGAAATTTGAAAAGTAATTACTTAGTTTTTAGTGTAACTTGGTCATGGTCTCGAACTCATGACTGTCATGGCGAAGTAGAGGGCTCGAGCCCTAGTTTTAATGGAGCCCCCCCCCCTTGTAGGGGAGGCTGATGGACGATCTGCTAAAGGGTTCTAAGTCCTCTCGTTGGCGTAGAATGAATGTTTGGGGAAGGAAATGCCAGTTCAGATGTATTCCTCTCACTTGACCAAGGTTCAAAATAACAAGTAGTTTTAACAGAGCGTTACATAGTTTGTTTTATATAAATTTACTGTGTATTTCTGTAAGAAATGTAAACTCAAATTTTGTTCCATGAAGACTGAACTCAGGGGTGGTTGTTTCTCGGAACACTGATTTGTAGCTCTAAACACCCTTCGGGTGAGTTCGGCTCCTTTGGGGATTCTGTCAATATTCTTCACGTTGGCTCAGAGTGGGATGCGAATTAAAATTAAATCAAATCAGTGGTATCTATTTTTCAATTAATACTCTTAGTTAACAGCCTCCCTATATATATTTTGTTCAAATTTTCAATCGTTAATAAAATACCTTTTAAACCACTCAGTTGAACTGATATTTTATGTACACGATTATTTTGGATGACAATACAGTAATCTAATATCTAATATATATTATAAATGTGAAAGTTCGTGAGGATGTTTGTGGGTCTTTCACGCAAAAACAACTGAATGGATTTTAATGAAACTTTACAGTAATATAGCTTATATATCAGAATAACACATAGGCTATAATTTATAGTATATGCTATAATTTACAAAAATTTGTAAAAGTGTCCAAAATATAACGATATTTGTCAAGTAAGTTGGAAAAAATTATCGCATCTGCAAGCAAATGTGGCTTGCGCTGCAAAAACGCCCACCACAACATATATCTATATTTTGTTTGTGAAAAACTCTTTTTGTTTTAGCTACGGAAGGGGCTCGCTTCTATATATAATTAATTCAAAACTAAGTTATGAAGGGAGAGGTTGTTATAAATCTCTCTTTATTTTAATGTTTTTTTTTTATGATTTTGTTATGCACATTTGGTAGTAAGAAATTGATCTTTTTTCAAAATAAATGCTTTTATCGGTTCTGGTACTTAAAGTAAATAAACTTTCTCTTTCACACTGCGTCATTTGGACAAAATTTTCAAAATTTGTTTGTGGTTAGTTGTTAATAATAACGCTATAATTTTAATTGAATAGACAGATATTGCGTTTTTAAGTATAAAAATATAATTATAACTACTGTACTGTATTTTTTGGAGTGAGTGAATATTAACATCGCACTTTTCAGCTACATGAGGGCTTTTGGGAACGTATTACGTAATTTTGAACCATGGTCAAGTGACGTGGACGACACCTGAGCTGGCACCCTCTTCTCCTAACTACCACACCACACCAACTTAGAAGGAATATTCTACCAATACTTAGCAGGAATATTCTTTGAAATCCACTCTTCCAATATATATGGCAGCACGGGTTCTATGATGTGTATTTTAGCGGGGAAGCCGAATAGTTTTGTAGCAGATATTGCGTTTTCAGCGGATTGTAAAGATTATTATTTTTGTCCCGAAAAAATAGTTTATATCAAAGTTTAAGTGTCTTATGTTTTTGTATGTTAGTGAAGACCTTGGAAAATGATTTGACTACTTATTTTAAGCGAACGGTGTATATAATTAATTTTACAGTGGAATATCTTTAATTAATTTATTAGCTCTAATGGATTAAATTTTCCAAAGTGGAGTATTTTGTTTATGTATATCCCTTAATTTGTAAATGTCGTGATCCAAAAAAAATATTGTATGAAAAAACTGCTGTAAATCATAATGCGGTTGGATGAAGTATTGAAGTTCATTTCGCCCCTACACGGCGGGTCTTACAAAGCTCTAATGAAGCTCGAGCTACGAAAGTATCTAGGCATTTGACAACTTGACTCTATCGTTAACATTTTGCTATGTTTTTCATTGAATCACCTTTATAATTTAAGAAACGGCGTTGCTTGCGAATATTACAATTTAAAAATAAAATAAATACAACATAAAATAATATTAATGTATTACACTTTCAGATATAAATTATTTACACTACTTTAAGCGTTCATTACGCAAAACTTTTAACAATGTGTTACTTTTGCTGAGCAGATATCATCTTAGGGAGGTATTTTGAAAATTCGACCCTCAAGAGTGTTACGAGGAATTATAAATAAAAAAAAATCCTTTTTATCAGCTATTATACCTACATACTTAAAATTTATATACATATATCAAAGGTGTTTTTTTCTTCCTTTTTTTGTTTAGCTGAGATATGCTAGCTTAATTAGCTGAAAATGGAATTAATGTAGTAAATTATTATTATATGTCATAATTTAGCTATATTTTTAAAAACAAGGCTATTATAAATTGATTTTTTCAAAAAAATGAAATTTTTTAAATGGTTTTTAAAAATGCTGCTTGCGCATCAGTTTTAAGATGTGTTCTTAATATTTGTTTTATACATAGATGAACCATAATACAATAATATCTGTGCATGGATTTTAAATTTAGAATACAATTGATGAGAAAAAGATACATTTTCTATATTATATGAAATATCTAAAAAATTATCACACATTCAAGGTATTCAAAACAACACAAAATATGACCCGTTAAATTTTTTAGAAAACTAATGCACGTTTTGGGAATTATATCAACTTTCATAAGTTGTGAAAATTTCAAAGAGATGTGACGTAATTTGAAACGCAAGGAACATTTTACGTAACAATTAAAAAGAAAAAAATTACAAACTAAGGAAAGTGCATTTTAAACATTTATATTTCAGTAAAATAAAAAAAAATCAGTAATTATCAATGAAAATAACAAAATTCTTTGATAGAATTATTTTGTGAATTATAAGGAATACTATTAGTATAAAAATTCAAAATCACAATTTTGACCAAAGTTTGGCTTTGTGAAGGTCCACGTGGTCTGACGCCAAAACTCGTGTATCTGAACAGTGCAACGTTAATATTCAATCGATCAAACAATTGTGAAGGTCCACCATCTTCTTAATCTGGTTGTGTATGTAATGAATTGTCCAATGATAATAAGACGACGAATTATATGACATATATGGTAATTGATTATTATCAAATTCTCGAAATATGCAGTTGAATGGAATTACTTTTTATACGAAAAATAACGCATTCTTCTTATATTAGAACATGTTGATTTTAGAAGATAATTACACTATTATTGAACAATAACTAATCGATATATATCACCTATGCTTTTGAAATTAATAAAGAGTAAACTGTTATATTCCTAGAAGATATAATAGAAATTTTAGCTAAAACTATTAAAATAATTGCTTATTCCGAGCTTTGTGTGCTCAAAAAATTTAAGCAAAATAATGAAAAGTTCTGTGAAGCTTAACTAATGAAATAAAATCATAAAAATCGCAGATTTAAGAGAATTTTGTAAGGATCACTAAGAAATATCTTTAAAATAATCTTTAAACTATTATAATATATACGATTTGTTTGCTTTGCAACGCTTCTTTTATATATGTGGTATCGTTTTCAATGACAAATATATACACATATATTTAATGTATATAACATATATTTATACTATTGTATATGCTTGGTATGATTATAGATGCATTTATTCTGCATATAAAAATCAGTTTAAAGACATTTGTTATTGATAAATCTAATATCTGATTCAAATGTACGTCTTAAGATTCAGACAATATAATAACAAATTCGTAACTTTTTGATTACGTCATACTCAATATGCGCATTTCACTTCTTTAGAATATACTTAGCAAGATGCAGAATTTAAAAAAAAATTCAAAACTATCAGTCACTCTCAATTTAATAACGCATAAAATATTTATGTTACATATTACAACAAAATACAATGGATTTTATTTTGAAAAGAAAATTAAGTGCTGATATATATTCTAAACTTTAATAGCTCAAGCATCTCTTTTATTTAAACTTTTTAAGTTAATTGATTCATTTATGAAGGAATGAATAGCTGATATTAATATGTTATGTTACTTTAAAATGCTGAAAAGCTTTAAAGGTCATTAGAAATCATTTATGCATCGCAATTAACGACCTTTGAAGACAATCAACTTTCTTAAATCCGTCGTTTTGAGATTCCCTTTATGACCATTTTGTGTTCTGCAATCGCTTCACTTATTATTATCTACCACTTGCCTGCGTTCTCGCATGAAATTCGATTTTTGTAATGGGAAGATGCCTTCCCACGTTATGCCTTATTATGATCGATAAATAAATAAAATAGGCATCGTTTAGCAAGGGAACAGGGAAAGTGGTTTTAAAACATCACGAGACGTTTTAAGCGATTAGAAAAGCAGCTAGTGTGAGTCGCAAATTGTTATGCAGATAGGGGAAAAAGTAACTAGTTGCACATTTAACATACTGTTTCTCTTTTACGGGAAGGTAATGAGCTTAGTAATGAGGCAGTTGAACATTTTGAAGAGGAAAATAATGATATTCGAGAACATGATATTGCTAGTATACGGTCGTAACATTTTCATCATATGACAGGGCTGATCGACATTTCGTAATTGCAGAATTCGGGAAAAGAGTATTTCTTCATTTTTGACGGTAGCCATGCAACGAAAAAACCGAACAAATTGTTATAAATACTCAGCTATCCGTTATTTCTAATGTCTGGTGTGATAACATTAAAGGTCTTGAAACTGTAGGCACATTATCGTTTTCAGTGGCACAGAAGACTAATATATAAATTTATTTATAATGGTTCGCTTACTGATGGAGGGAAAAAATTTATCGTTTAAAGTTTTTGGCACCCATATGAGGTCATAAGTCCGATAGAGTGCATAGGAATTTATCATAAATTGGGTAATTAAAAAGATATGCTAAATAGCTATCTCCTATCTTTCTTCGTGGAAACATAAATTATTGATCAGTGAAAAATAGCTTTGTGGGATTACTATCGTTAAATATTCAATGGTACTCTTAGTTCATCATAAATATTTATAGCTTCTTCAGCTTCTTTCGGATATTTGTTGATGTAATGAAAAATATATTTTGGGATACAATTAATCAGTAATGATCTAATGCTCCTTTTTTTATTCATGATGCAAAAAGCGCACTGTAGAAAAAAAAGAATGTATTTCAGAAAAAAATATATTTTAAGATTTATTATATATCACAAAAATTGTAAGTTTTTCTACCATTTAATTTTAAAGTTTGATATAATATAAAATCAACATGTAATTAAAATATTTGTTTTTGTTTAAAGTATTAAATACTACATCTTATGGTATGGAATATGTATATGAATTTAAGTAATTCTAATGACAACTGGAAGTAATTCAATAATTTGAAAATACAAAATGCTTTATGAAATTAATTCATAAAATACTCCGTCCTTTTTTCTGGGAAAAAAGTTCAACTTTATGCATCTGAATACACATATATAGACGCATATAAAAATGTATTCTTAAGAAAATACGGAATTAATTATTTATATTATTTTTCACAGTGTAAAAAGTTCTTCATTGCAATATTTGTTCTTCTTTAAGATAAAGGTGTTTTTATGTTTTTTTAAATACTTTTATTTTTATTTCTTACTAATTGTGATTATTTTTATTAATTTAAAGAACAAATATCCTCCATGGATACACAAAGTTCTTTCAATATTTCTAGTAATTAAACAATATTTTTTTTCAGGGATAAAAATCCACCAGTAATATTAAAGAGCAGCATCATTAAACTCGAATTTATAACAATAAATTTTTTATGTGCCGTCAATATTAAGTTCAAGATGTTTCTTTCTCGTCTAGTGCTTTTGTGCATGGAACATCATAAAGCAACACAAAGGTAACTTGAAATTAATTAGCTATTCCTTCTAAATATAAATTGCAACAGAGTTTTGAAATAATTAATTTTCACCTCCTTCCTCGATTCTTGCCTAAATTCACACATGTTTACAAGAGTTACACGACAGTATACAAAGGACCTCACGATCGTTATATGATTGGATCTACTACTGATATAAGAAAATGCTTTGTTAGTTTTAGCACTGATTATGTAATCCGACCAATTAAGAAATATTATCCACCCATGCGGGCTACTGCTTCAGAAATTCTTTGGTATGGTTAGTGCATTCAAGATAAATAACGTCATGGAAAAACAAGGATAATTAATTACTTAAATAAGCGCGAGTGGATGGTTGCTACGCAACTGACAATAACATATGATAATTCGAGATAACTTTTTCGTAACAATTTAATACGGATGACATGAGAGAAAATTGGCGACGTATTCACCAATGCACCCACCAGTTAGATTTTGAGGAAGTTCCAATCTACTATGCGAGTATTTGCATAACTTTGTTATGCAAATATCAACAATCTTTGGCTTAGATGCTGCATATCAAAACCAAATTGTACTCATCATTTAACTATTCCGCGAAAGAATTAGATAATAGTATGCTTTTTCACTAGGTCTTCGAAACATTTAGTAATTGGAGAAATATAGAGAAATGCTGAATTAAACTCGGTGGTTTCTAAATAGTATTTCATCGCCTAAGTTAATATGTTAATCATTATTTGAGATTTGGAATAATCAATATTTTCTTGTAACACAAAAATCAATCAATTAATCATAGTTACGATAATCAAAATAGATATTAGGTACATAGTTAATTTAGAAAGGGATGTACTTATTGATAAAATACAATTGCAAGTTAATTTTTCCTATTTATAAGTAAAATCAAATCAAAATACATTAAAAAATATTACTTTGCAGCTAATTTTAATGCTTGTTGAAGGTTACGGGTGTTTTTATTTCTCTCATAATAAAAATATGATATAAATCTTGTTTTATTTTCAACTTAAATGCATTTTCTTATACATTACGTTAAAGGTTCTCAGGAAATAATAATATTTTCCACACATGTTGAAATTGAAACTAAACCTATGAATATGTGTTGAATAACATATTTTATACACTTTAAAACCAACAGATTAACCTTCACAAATTAATTAACATTCGAATACTTTATTTTCACACTGTAGGATTATTCTGCATCTTAAACTTTTATATATATTAAGAAATTAAAAATTTACGTGCTTCAAAGAGTTTAATAGCGTCGTTGTGATAATATGAATTTCAAAAGAATAGAAAGACAGAGCGATGCTCCATCTTAATGATGGTTCTTTATCTAGTAAATAAATAATTCACAAACATGGAACAAAAAGCTATTTTAATAAAAGCATCCTTTAAATCTCCATAACCAATGCAATTTATTATTCAATATCGATTTCTGTTGAGTATCATATTGATACAGGGAGCAGTATTTTGTTCCCCCTAATTTACTCAACATCGAGTTGGTACTTTTTATCTACCTAACTACAATTGAAAAAGGATCTCACACCATTTTCCAGTATCGATAAAGTAACGGCTGAACGTAATTTCTTGGCACTTAAAATAAAAGAAGGATAATATATCATTTTAAGTTGTATGTGAGGATTTAATTCAGAAAGTAGTTTGATGAAAGAAAAAGCATATATCACTTACACATAATTTTTTACTTAGTTTGTGTTATTCTGAATATTGGATTCAGAAAGGATTATATATTTATAAATTAAGAAGCATATAAAGTATGCTTTTAAGCAGTATGTTTTAAAAGACTTATATGCCCGACATTTTTGGAGACTTTAAATATTAAAATAATGCACATACTTAATTTTGATTTTCATGAACTTTACTTGAAAAGTTTGAAAGTACGTTTGTTTATATTAATAATGGATATTCAAAATTAATATTAGAAAGAAAAACTAAACTTAATGGTATTTTATGCTGAAGATGGTGCTCTAAATATTATTATTATTTTGCATTTTTTTAATTTTATCATATTAATAATAATTATCACATTTTGTTTATAACAGTACAAAATAACATATGCGCTCAATTGTTATTTTGCCGTGAATTATGTAATTTATGTGCAATATTTATTACTGATTTTAAATACTTTACATGAATTCCATCTCATACATGTGGAAAAAATATTTGAAAAATGTGTTTTTTTTCATATGTTACTCACACA
>BMAU01000654.1:0-25000 GCA_019973935.1 Trichonephila clavipes | reverse complement strand
TATATATATATATATATATATATATATATATATGTACATATATACATATATATGGGTTAAGAATTACTATAATGTTTACTGTGTGCAGTTTTATCAATGGTTCAATATTCTGTCTTGTATAGATTTTGAGAATGCTCAATTTCTTTTTTTAGATTTAGGCTTATTCATATTAATTGATAAACGGTTACGATTCACTCTGTGTAATATTCTTAAATGTAGTGCATGCAGATTACTAAAATGATTAAATGGTTATCTAAATTTATATCAAATAACATCATAAGTCCTTGAGATCTTACAATCATATATTTCCTTGCAGCGTAGTTCTGATTGATGGCGATGATTTTTGATGTATCACTTTCATTTCTTATTTGATACATGGTAACATGCAATCTTACTGTCGTCAATTATATTGCTTGGGATTGGAGAAGATGTGGGTAATTCTACTTCAGTGACAATGGGGACACAGGGCGGTACTAATTATGATACAAAGAAGGCAGTGTGCATCTAAATCCTTACATTTTTGTCTCAGATCTAAAATCATTTTAACATTATTTATCAAGCTCATGTTCGTATGGATAATGCGTGCACTACAAAGTGATCATCAAAATTTCCTCAAGTTCTTTTTTTTTCTCCCTGTATCTTTTTCTTCTCTTTTTTTAAATGAATGTTGACGGTATGGTTTAGTTTTGCTTCTGACAATTCATTTTAAGTAGATTTTAGAGATTGTCACTTATTTATAATTAGCATGCATTATTCACTTCAATCTTCGAAATAGAATTCCAATTCTTTTTCAAATGAATCGTTGCTATTTTTTTTTCTTTCCAAAAAATAAAATGTGCATTTCTCAACAACTATTGCATTCGGTTCTGCATCAGTATTATTTTTTAAAGTAATCTGAAAAAACCTAAGCCTATTTTATTTATTTCAGATATGTTTGACTTCAGTTAATATTCAGGCAGTTTATCTTCAGGTTGAAATCTTGGCTCATATATATTAAAATAGTATTTAATGAAATGTTTAGGGATAGTCTCTTGCCCTGTGGTAGATTCCTATGCTAAATTTATTTGGTATATTTGTTTCATGTCAATTGTTCCAGAATAGGTAGCATTGAGATTTCTTTGTGTTTAAGATGAAAACGTATTTAACATTATTTTACAAGTTCCCTCTGTCATTTTTCAAATTTTATTTGTTTTATTACATTTCTGTTACAATTTGTGTGTTTACATGTTTTTTTTAATCTTTCATTTCTATTTACCATTCTATAATGCTTATTTTTTGTTTTAGTTAAAATGTACATTTCTGCTAAATATATGCTATTTCTTCGTTGGAAAGTCAAATTGTGATTTGTGGAAAATTGTTTAAAATGTCAAAATATGGGTTCCCATTTAAGAGGGAAAAAATTATTTTAAGTGTCTGGATATACCGTTTAAACGCTTATTCGGGGCTTGGGACTCACTGAAAAAGACTAAGCTTGATAGTTGAATTGCTGTTATCTATTTTTAAAGATTTAACCCCTGGTAAAAGAATGGGTATATTCCTGTAAGAATTTAATAAGACCTCCTTTTAGGTAAATTGCACAATGTAATAGAGTGGACAAGGATGAATGGGTAGAAAAACTGCTCTCTCTCTCTTTTGCTGATAAATACTACTTTAATTATTTCATGATAAATTTCTACTTTTTTCAAAATATATTAAATCTTGAAGTTATTATATCTAGTTCGAGAAACTAAATACACTTGGAAAGTCTCAAATAAATTAGTATCCTCAGAATGAAAAAAAAATGTATAATTCAATCTAAAGCCTATTTCCCTTCATACTGTATTGCTGCGGAGTACCAAGAAATTGATTTAATGCAGGTTGAAATGTGTTTTTGTTTCACAACAGAAATTGTTCCACTGGATTTCCAGAATATACGACTGTAGAGAGAGAAGTAAAAGCTTGTATTCCAAACATGGAAATTTTGCTTTGATAATTTTGACTTGAATCCTGCGTTGTACTGCTTTTATCGGTAGCCTTCTTTAAGAGATATAGATATTCATGAAATGATTATAAACAATATTAACTAATTCAGGAAAAAAACATTTTCTACTTTTTTTTCAATCTGCAAATAAATCTAAGTAAAATTAAACACAAATCATCTTAATAAATTAATTTAAAGAAAATTAATAGTAAGAAAACTGCTGTGAACTAAAAGTTTCTTTCTATTACAAATGCATGAAATGAGTACAAAAAATTCAGAAACCATCGACAGAGAGAATTTATTGAGAATTTTGATTAATACCTTTTTGCAATAATATATTTTAACACTATCCTCATTTGACAGTAAAATCTCTACAAAGTATCTGAAAAATTTATCTGTTCCAAAGCCCCAAACTGTACTAGTAGCATTATAAAACACATTTTGCTTTGCAATAGATCTATTTTTCCTGACAAAATATGTGGGAAATCTTGAATTTTGGAAAAAAATATTATGAATACATTGCAAATGCATTTGTAAAAATTATTGTAAGTACCAAATCCTTAATCAATGCAACTGATGTCAGAGATTAATAAGAAGAGAAGTTTTGTGATGTTTTCATGCTTACCCAATGCCATTAACAGGTATAAATACAATATTTATTGTATAAATCATACTGGCATCTGTTGCAACTATTGAGCCTCTGTTATATTATGATCTCATGTTTCAAACAATATATCTCGGGTTTTCTCCAAAGATGAAAGAAAAAGAATGATATATTTTTTCTATGCTTGATGAGAACGTAGATCCTTATGTTATCTAAAGTTATTACTATGCAGCAGATATTTTTATCTTTCTCTGTTGGATTCGTATGTTTCTTGACTCTTAAGGGTGTTATGAACCTTATGAACTTTATATGGCAAGGTATGTAGTTTTGTCTTTTGCGAATTGTAAACGTTTATAACTGAAATTTATTCTCATGTAAAGTTTTCAGGTTTATTAGGATACCTCATTGCTTTGAATACTGAGGAAGAAAAGTTATTCTGGAAAGAAAACTTTGAAACTGTTATAAAATAAAATATAAGAATGAATTTCAGAAGAATAAATAAAAATATTAGCTGTAAGAGATATTTACCTTCCAGAAAAATGAAATTAATTGGCTGAAAATTATTTTAAGCAATATTACTTTTATGTAAAATCTTTAAAAAAGACAGTTACATTTTATTAAAAATATTTTTTGTATATTTCTGAATTTATTTGAAAATTAAAATGCTTGCCGCAAATGAATTGTAAAATTGTATTATGACTGTCAATATCAGAAAAGAGTCAAATTATTTATTTCTGTAAAAATGATATGCCATTAAACTAACTGAATTTAGCTTATACATACAAAAAATATATATTTTGTAAATGAGTAATATTGTGAGCGTTTCTTAAGACATGTTTCTATTATATAAGAGCGTGGATAGTTTCAATTTAAGTATTTCAGTTTTCCGATTATTTATAGCTACATCAATGTTTTTTTTTTATTGTCACTATCCAGGTGTGCACAAGGGAAATTCTGAAGATTACGAAGGACAAAATATCCAATATTTTCAGTAACTATGAATTAGTTTCATACAGAAGGGATTGAAAAAAAATATCATAATTGCGCATGTGTATATTCTTTTTCTTTAATTAAGGATAGCAATGCGTCAGTATATAATTAGACAACATTACTTTAATTTATATCTGAGAGCCAATAATCATCTCAATTGGATTCTTGAATAAAACACTCGTAAAGCGTAGAAATTTACAAAATTTACTTTTCAAGTGTCTCTTTTCTAAGAAATAATTTGCCTCCTTTTCCATTTAAATTAAGGTATCCGACTACGTTCGGAACCGTGATTTGGAAAAATCATATAAATGGATAATATTTATAATATTTAGTGTCACTTAGATTAGAAAATGTATATAAAATTGCTTTAAGAATAATATTACAATAAAAAATTATTTAAGTACAATATTTTGACAAAAAAGGAACATAGAGTGACCATTTTTTCAAAGTATTCTCCTTTTGGGAAAAATGCTTCATTTATAATAATATTTTGCCTGTATATCAGTGTTTCTCAAACTGTGGGGCGCGATCATATCGAAAATAAAAGATTTAAAAATAATTAATTTACTGGAATGAATTAAAACAAAATACTTTCAGACATAATAAAAATGCACTTTTACTCGATATAATTTATAGGCACGCGCGCGTGATATTAAATCAACAAAAATAAAAATTTCTTCAGTACCTAATTAGCTATCTTTGATCCTATAACCAAATAAAAAGAACTTTTATTTGAATTTCTGTAATCCCATGATCAGAGATTTTTTTACCGCGCTTTCTGTTTAAACCTAACATACAACTCTTTCAGAGAAAAAACACATCCCAGACGCAGAATCGAAAAAAAATAGGAACATAAAAAAAATATCACCGTCATTATTTTTGAAATACTGCACATTATAGCTGTAATGTTTAACCTTTTAAGTTATTGGTACAGTTAGTTACGCCCCCTCTCTTATGTGTTTGTTTCTCATTTATAGGGAAGTTGTAAGTAATGTATTTCTCTGTTACGCTTTTTTCCAAGCAAAAGAGTTTTATGATATTTGGAAAACCACGGAGAGCACACTTTGAAGAATTACTTGGCCAAAATTTATTTTTACGAGTATTCTATACATATAAAGCATAACGCGAAAAACGTTTTACACAATTTCATATAATCACAATGAATACACGTTTTACCCGGAAGTGGTCGCGCGGGATGCACAGATTACGAAATCGTTAATTCTGGCAAAACTGTTTAATTGTTACCAAAGAAAAATTGAAAAGTCCTTGAAAGTAGGTAAGTAAACTTTCTCTTAATTAAATTATTCACTGGAATCACGATTTGTATCGTGTACAATAAAATAATTATAAAAAAAGGATTAGGGTGACTCACACAATAACCCCGCTCGACCGTATCGAGTGCGCGCCTGCTCCTGGGTTAAAACATGCTGAAGTCTTTTCGCTTTAAATATTAAAAATAATACAGTTATTCTTCATCGGAATTTTATATTATTGTTCATTATTTAACATCAAATATAAATGCTAATTCTGGGAGGCTTAAAATTACCATTCGCTTAAAACTAATTATAATTTGAGCAACCATTTTAAAAAAAATCATTTTACATTTTTGTAAACATTGTCGAGCATTTGGCTTTGCACTCCTTACAATTCAGCTATTATATCAATATTTTTTTTATTTTTCTATAAATGAACTCGGGCAAAGAGCGACCACTTCAGCCGGTATACTTTTAATGTATCAGTGCGGTACAGAGTATTTTATAACTAATTAATTAATACTGAATTTAGAACAAGTTTAATAAGTATTAACGACTTCCATGGGCTTGTCTTGCAAAGCAAAGTTTTTATAAGAAATGCTTATGATTAGAAATTCACCCTCTGAGTTCTGTTTCTATATTTAGCAGATATCTATATTTTGTCTTCTAAGCAGCTACGGCATTTTGTAATATGTTCAATTTAAAAATTAGAGATAGGAAAAATAACATAATAATTATCCTATTATTTTATTTATTTATTTATTTATTATTTATTTATTTTTGCTTAAAAGTAGTACACAAAATTTTAATACTTATGTTACTAATTTGTATGGTTTATAATTAAGATCGCCTTTTGTAGCTTTAGCGTCAAAGTGCATTCTTATTGCATTCAGTACGTTCTTAATGTATAAGGGGGCGCGATAAAAATTGTGATCGAAAAGGGGGGCGCCAGTATTGAAAGTTTGAGAAGCACTGCTGTATATACATCAGATCTCTGTGCAAAGGCTCAACTAGAATTTTCGAAATATATAACTTAGAAGTGGGTTTATCCATTTTTTACGACAACAGAGGGGATAAATTTTAAGAAAAAAATGCTGTTAATTATTTCAATTGGTTGTAATTCTGAAAATAATGTGAATTTTTTAAAAAAAATATTTCAGACTCTCTGGAGAAGTCTTTAATTTATATAAGCAAAATATTATTATTTTTGAAGCCTTTCTTATAAAAGGAAAACATTTTGAAAAAAGGTTATTCTAAGTTCATTTTTTGCCAAAATATTGTATTTAAATAAATTTATTTTGTCATATATCCTTAAAACAATTTTATACATGTGTGTTCTAATCTAAACGACACTAAATATCATGAAAATGATCCATTTTTGCGTTTTATAAAATCACGGTTCCGAACATAGTCGGATTCCTTAAAAAGGGGAATCTTGTGAGATAAATCTGTGTTTTACCAGGTTTATTAATATAATATTCTTCCCAGTTCTTTTTGTGGGCTATGAAATATTAGAATAATGTTATAGGTCTTTCAAACTAATTAAATTCCTACGGGTAAAACTTTTAGTACTCATGACTGCATTTGGTAATTTATCATATCGTGTGATATTACACATTTACACCATTATCTAGCCTCTTAATTCAACTGTATATTGAATTGTTTGTGAATATTGCTGGAATAGAAACATGAGTTTGAATATCTACAAATATATAATTACCTTAAAATTCATAGTAAGATACAAAGTGCAATATAATTGGAAGAATTTTCTTAAAAAGAAATTATTTTGGAAAAAAAAAATGGCTCTCAGAAACGTGAATGGTTCTTATACATACAGGTAGTATATAAAATAGTAGACCGTTTTGAAATTTGAAATATTATTTATATCAGTGTAGTGTTGGTCCCTAAGTGTTATGAATAACAAAAATTAGACATGGTACAGCTGTATACATATGTCTCACATAAAATAACCATACTTTTTCTATCATGTATATTTCAAATTTTGCAGGTAATAAAAGCAAAGAAAATCGTCCACTCAGTTATCCACTCTAGGAACCTTAAAATCTGAATAATACTAAAGTTTGGTTACTGAAAACACCAATACAGCGCCATTTTAATTTATCCTTATATTAATTTAATATATGAGGAAGTTTTCTCTATGAAAATGGCAATATTATCCACCTATTACAAAGGATAGTCACCAGGAAAATTTAGTAGCAGCTTTAAAAAACGTGGACATCCAGTAAGCGTCCAAATATGTTTGGGGTTGCTACAAGTTATTTCAGAATTACTACCACTTTTAAAAGGATACTAATAAAATGCACACCGAACTATCAAAGATCAACTTCCAAAATGTACAGCTAAAAACAAGCAATCTTAATGAAATGATTCAGCAGAACGATACCATGCATACAATTTTTCTGTGATTACAAATAAAGTTAAAGAAAATTCGTCGGACCAAATCACATCCTTTCCATAATTAAGGTTCCTGTTTAGAAAGGAATCACAAAATGGTAGGCAGTTTATAACATCGGTATCAATAAATACGCATTTCCTTTTTGCAGTATGGCCATAAGAATCTAATACGAATCTCCCAACGGTTGATAAGTAAATCTGCTGTTATTTTCTCAGCTGTGGGTTTGAAACTTTCACAAATGATCCATGCCATTGATTACTGACCCTTTTTCTGATCGCTTCCTGTATAGAAGATTTTTTAGAATTAACACGATATTCTCTCTGATTAATACCCGGCTGCAATTTAGGCACTGTCGATCTTCCCACATCAGCAACTTCAACTGTTTTAGGCACCGATAATAATTGTTTTAGGCACTTTCACACCCTACTAAATAAAATTAAAAATTACGCAACCGTGTATCTAGTGTAACGGATACTCTATTCGGGTTCTTCAACTAATACACTCTTGGGGAAACTATCCTTTAAATGTGATTTTAGTTTAAAAACCACTTTCCGTTCTTATTTAAACATTCACGTGGGGTATGAGAGATTGATGGTTAATCGATAATTGGGTGAGTGAGTGAGTGAATATTAACGTCGCACTGTTCAGCTACACAAGGGTTTTCGGCGACCGACCACGTAATTTCGAACCATGGTCAAGTGATGTGGACGACACCTGAGCTGGCAGCCCCTCTCCTAACTACCACACCACGGGAGGACGTTTCAGCTCTCAACAGATTTAGCGTGCATCGCTTCCCTACATGGCGGGTCTTTGAGGGTACCGGGCTCGAACTCGCGACAAAGCCAGCCACGATCCGATTACTATACCACTCGGCTACCACGGCCACATCGTTGATTGGGAAGTCTAAGGATAAGAGAAGAGGAATTGCGACTGAGAGAGGCCTCGCGTCCTGAAATTAATATTCACCGTAGAATCCACCAGGAGTTGAAGAAGTAAATATCAGTGGAGCTGGCAGAGCTTTCTGGGTTCAAGAAGGATCATCACAAGGAGTTCCGACTGAAGCTAATTGATTTTTAATAAATTTGCATGTCCGATTCAGTATTAAGATTTCAGATTGATCCCAGGGATAAGCAACAAAGTTGTATATTTTACTAAAGTGATAAAGATAGAATAAACGTAGCTATTTTTAAGATCATGCATGCTTCTTCTCTGAGCACACTTACTCCTGCGATTTTCGGACAGTCACAA
The DNA here is from genome assembly GCA_019973935.1 of Trichonephila clavipes. Classification (NCBI taxonomy): domain Eukaryota; kingdom Metazoa; phylum Arthropoda; class Arachnida; order Araneae; family Nephilidae; genus Trichonephila; species Trichonephila clavipes. The sequence continues at coordinate 16,529 of BMAU01000654.1, read as the reverse complement.
TCTTACTTATCATTCTACCTTTTACAGAAACATTTGATTTTCTATTCTATTCATACAAACATTTATAGAAAACAGCTGTCTTAACCATTCTGAAAATATAGATTTTGTCTTTTCTTCGTGATATGCTTTATTCCATTATTTTGTTTTTTCTGTTATTAGTCTTTGTTTTAAAATATTTACACACTTTGGGGGATCTATGAGTCTTTTATTTTATATATATTTTCATAAAAGAAATCCATGGATTGAAATACAAATAGATTTATCTATAGATAACTCATCAGCTGTTATTACATTGATGGTTTTAAATAATCAGTTTGCCGTATTCTGATAGCTTAAATAGTAATAATACAGTAAAGTAAATGTAAATCCGAAACATTATGTAAAATACTTATTTATTTTTTAATAATTTACCTTTGCAGTTTTAAATTTTTTCTTCCTTCCTAGAATAACGAAAAACACATTATGGTATCCGACTACGTTCGGAACCGTGATTTTAAAAAAAGCGCATAAATGGATAATTTTCGCAATATTTAGTGTCCTTTAGATTAGGATATATGTATAAAATTGTTTTAAGGACATTATAACAAAAAAAATTTAAATACAATATTTCGGCAAAAAAATAACTTAGAATAACCTTTTTTTCAAAATGTTCTCCTTTTGTGAAAGATGCTTCTATTATAATAATATTTTGCCTGTATATAGCTCAGACCTCTGTACAGAAGCTCAACTATGATTTTTAAAAAAATTCATATTATTTTCAGAATTACAACCAATTGAAATAATTATCGGCGTTTTTTTCTTAAAATTTATCCCCTCTGTTGTCGTAAAACATGGATAAACCTACTTCTAAGTTATATATTTCAAAAATTCTAGTTGAGCCTCTGTACAGATGTCTGATCTATATAGAAGCAAAATATTATTATAATAGAAACATTTTTCACAAAAGGAGAATATTTTGAAAATGGGTCATTCTAAGTTCATTTTTTGTCGAAATATTGTAAAATAATTTTTTAATGTAATACTATTCTTAAAACAATTTTATGTATATTTTCTAATCTAAGTGACACTAAATATCATAAATATTATTCATTTATAAGCTTTTGCAAAATCACAGTTCCGAACGTAGTCGGAGATACATTAAAGAGTCATTTTCATATACTTATACTTATGAAACACATGTTATACTTACGCTCACATAATGGAAAACCCATTAATGATATTTATAAAACCTCTGGGTAATTCCTTATCCCAGAAAAAAAATTTTTAGTTCACAAAAATACAACGGATTTTCCGACTTTCTAACAGTAATCCTCTCTTATAAAACCATTTTTTTTTCAAGAAAAAAATTTTTTTTAAAAATCTCATTTTTATTTTCTGCGAGTCGTTTTCTTTTTAAAAAAATTCAGCTGAAATAAGGTTATTTTCTTCTCTATGCTGTAAGACATGCATCGAAATATAAACAGCCAAAACTACAAGGACTTCTGCATTAAGTATTCGAAGCAGCTAATATAATTCTGTTTCTGTATTATTTATAATTTTTTTAAATTGTAAGATAATCTAATAAAGCTAATTTATACCCTATCATTCCTTAGATTATTGGATGAATAGTTCATTTGCATAAGCAATATTAACAATTTTATGAAATTCATAGCCTAAAGACTTCTAATAATATTTCATTAGCATATTATTAGGAAACTTTTATTTCATAGGAACTCTTAAAAGTATATGGGAATTAAAATAAATATTTTTTTTTGCAATTTTAAAAAAAAAAAAACTGAGATGTTTGGTTATTTTGAAATACATGGTAAAAATTTTCATACTTAATAAGATTCAGGGGTTTTTCTACTTTTTTTATGACTCTTTTTCCAATAAATGTAATATAAAGTAATAAAATTTTATAAAGACGTCTAAGACGTTGCTTAGTTTTTTCTTAGAAAGTAAGATTTAAAAATATGTATTGTTTGTCTTTTAGTTTTAAGTACATATATCCCAAAGTTTCTTACTTAGTAATTAGCTTTTTAAAATACAAGTCATTTGCTTCTCCGAAGAATTGCCATTCATTGTATTTATTACTTAAAAACATGTTTATATAAAATATTGATAGTTTAATACACATTGAAATGATCGAAACGATAACTCCTATATAAAAGAAAAATCGTGTAAATGATCTGAATAGTGATTTTCTGAAAGGAAAGTTTAGAATTAGATTATTGTGCTATTAACTAATACATTACGAAATTCTTTTATAAATTCACCCCAATGAAGTATTAATAAGTAAGAAATAACATAAAAACTGTATCTTAAAATCATTTTTAAAAACATAAATTTACTCTTAGAAAACATAAAGTAAATCAAGCCATATGCTAATAAAAGGCTGTAAATTATAAAGATAAAAAAGGCTATTTGATTTATTTAAATCTAGATTTTAGAATTAAAAAAAATTAAGAATATTTAAAATCTAATAAAACCTTTATGACATTAAAAAATACTCACATCAATAAAGGATATACACATCATAAAAGCAAATATTAACATCAATAAATAATATATACGTCATCAAAGAAAATACATCAATAAAGAATGTACACATCATCAAAGAAAATACTCACTTTAATAAAAAATATATACATCATCAAAGAAAATACTTACAACAATAAAAAATGCACACATCATTAATGAAAATACTTTTTATATTAAATAATACTTCTCAAATATGACTGACTGAACGATAAAAATGTTCTTAAACAACAAAGAGAATACTATCTTCAAAAATAACAACATATTTTTATTTTTTCAAAAAGTGTATTGATTATGATTATTTAGAAGCAATCAAATAGCACAACTGGTATAAAGTTCTAAATGTAGTGCAATAGCAAATCGCACTTACTAAATTGAAACATACAGCAAAAGTTTAAAATTTCACTAACATAAATTAGAGACATAAATGTCGCTTTAGGAAGGTGCTAATCCCTAGTCATCTAGTCTGAGAAGATTCCGGAGACCTAATTCGAATCTACTGGTAATTAGAAGGCATGCTAGTCGAACACACTCTAGAAATAATTTTAACTCCTACAGCCTTCATTACGACCTCTTTAACGAGTAACTTGAATGACATTTCTCGATTCAAATTCAAAGCGATTCTCAATTTAGTAGCTTTGTAAAGGAGTGCTAAATTGTTATCACATCTCTCAAATACGAAGAGAACATAATGAATGTAGCACATATGGGCAAGTGTAGGGCATCAGAAGTTTGAAAAGTTATTATGGATCTTTATAACAGAGAGAGATAAACTCGTGAAATTCATTTTAAATTTAAATTTGTTCCCGAATAATACCCTTTAATTCCGTATGAACTACTAAGTGTAGCATACGATTATTGAATTGATTTTTTTTTCTTATCCATATCATTCCTTAAATAACAACAATTTGAGTTTTATCAATCTTGAACTTTCCTTCTGGTAATGAATGTGAGCTGAACTGTCAAGTTAAAGTGTCGTTTCCTGTACCAATTTAGATTACAGGTTCAAATATCAAAAATGAATAATTTAATGTACTAACAACTCATGGATGTATTTTTAATGGTCTTAACACATTTCTACAAGCGTATTTTACTAATGGGCATCATTTGAGAATATATGACACCGAACTTAGCTTTAAGCAAAATACACTAAGCAGAGTGACCTAAGCTCGTAATTTATTCTGTTAATAAAATGTAGCATTTGCACTTTAAAACTTATTATTTGCAGTAATACTAAGCACTAATTGTAACACTAAGCAGCCTCTTTTCTTTATGAAAGATATAGTACAAGTATATGTATATCATTTTATTGTTTATCAACGTCGCACTTAGAATAAACGTGATGCTTATATAATTGTAATACTAATCAGACTCTTCTCTTTGTAAAATAAATAGTTGAAATATTTTTATATCCTTTGATTGTGTTTTAACGTCACGCTTAGGTTAACGGTGATGCTTATAAAGGGTGTTTTTTAGAGGTATAGAACTTTAAATTGCAATAAAACAACGATGTATTATTCGATTGACATGATTTTTTTTTATTCGAAAGATAATCTTGTGGTATTACATTTTAAATATGATCAAGCAAGGCGTAGATTCGTCGAATGGGCCCAAAACGAGATTGCCGTTATTCCCGATTTTCATAAGCGAATTTTGTTTAGCTATGAAGCGCACTTCTGATTGAATGGCTACGTCAACAAACAAAACTGCCGCATTTGGAGTGAAGCTAATCCACAAGTGTATGCCGAAACATCGTTACATCCAGAAAACTGACTGTTTGGTGCGCTTCATGGGCTGGTGGAATCATTGGTCCGTACTTCTTCAAAAACGATGAAGGCCACAACGTTACAGTCAATGGTGATCGGTATAGAGCCATGATTACTAACTTTTTCATTCCTGAATTGAACAATCATGATGTCCAAAAGCTGTGGTTCCAACAAGACGGCGCAACATGTCACACAGCTCGTGCCACAATCGATTTATTGAAAGACACATTTGGTGACCGCCTAATTTCACGTTTTGGGCCTGTGAATTGGCCTCCTAGATCTTGTGATTTAACACCGCTAGACTATTTTTTTGTGGGGCTATGTAAAATCATTGGTCTATGCGGATAAGCCACAAACGCTTGACCATTTGGAAGACAACATTGGCCGTATTATTGCCGATATACGGCAACAAATGTTGGAAAAAGTCATCGAAAATTGGACGTCCAGATTGGACTACATCCGAGCCAGCCGTGGCAGTCCTTTGCCAGAAATCATATTTGAAATGTAATGCCACAAGGTTATCTTTCGAATAAAAAAAATTCATGTCAATCGAATAATACATCGTTGTTTTATTGCAAATTAAAGTTCTATACCTCTAAAAATCATCCTTTATAATTGTTATACTAATCAGCCTCTTCTATTTATAAAAGAAATAGTTAAAAGATTTTTTATATCCTTTGATTGTTTATTACCATCGCGTTTAGATTAAACGTGATGCTTATATACAGTAAAATTCGGCGTACAACACTTACTCGTGTATCACGCACCCATGCTTTCAAGCTGCAACTTTTAATTTTTAGGTATGTTCGCAGTATAACCCGTAGTCCTTTTTTTACAAAAATAAACACTAAAATGTACATGCGCAATGCTCTTATATTTTGAAGTCATCTATTAGAGATATTATCTCAGGATTTTGAAAAGAAATAGTATACTTCTAGAACTAAAACTCTTTAAGCTCATTAGGTATGTCATTTCTTTTAAATAAATAGTATTTCTATCTATGTAGAAGTCTAATTTTTTTTTTCTGTTCTCGTCTATTTTATTTTAAAGACTATTATTCTTATACCCGTCGGACAACGTGCACCCGTAAATTTCGATCTTATTTTATGTGCTAAAAGTGCGCCTTATATGCCGGATTTTATGGTAATTGTAATATTAAGCGTTCCCTTCTATTTATGGAAGAAATAGTTCAAATATTTTTATATCCCTTGATTGTTTATTAACGTCACACTTAGAGTAAACTTGCTAAAGACCCGCCGTGTAGGGCAGTGATGCACGTTAAATCTGTCGAGAGCTGAAACGTCCTCCCGTTGGTGTGGTGTGGTAGTTAGGAGAGGGGGTGCCAGCTCAGGTGTCTTCCACGTCACTTGACCATGGTTGAAAATTACGTGGTCCGTCGCCAAACGCCCTCGTGTAGCTGAACAGTGCGACGTTAATATTCATTCAATCAATCAATAGAGTAAACGTGAGGCTTACTCAATTGTAATACTAAGTAGCCTCTTTTCTCTATGAAATAAATGGTTTAAATATTTTTATATAATTTGGTTGAAGATTCAAGTTGATATTAAATTAAACGTGAAACTTCGATCAAGTGATGAAGATGGCAATTGAGATGCCCTACTCTCCAAACTTCCACATCACTCCATGCGAGAACTTTGAACTCCAACAGATTTAAAGGACATCAAATCTGCTATTTGATAGGTCTTAAAAGCTGTCACGACTTAAACCAGTCACTGCATTGAAACATACACGACTACGAACTAACGACCATGACTACTTTACTAGGATAGCCGCTAAATATTTATATAATATATAGGCTCATTTTTATAAGAAAAATACTTTAATTCGTTTGGTACAGCGGAATTGAAACTAAAAATTACAAAATATGAGAAAAAGCAATTCATTTCCTAGAAACCTATTTAATGCAATTAACTATTTCTTTTTCATACGTCACTAGATTTGTGTTTGAAGAAGTCATTGTAATAAAAACTTATAAAACAAATGGATATACTTCTCTCTTTCTATAACTCAAACCTTTTTTTTTTATCCTGTCAATACTCAAATCATTACTTTCTAACAGCGGTATTGAATACTTCGCAGAAAATGCGATGACTGTTCCTCAGATCACAGAAGCGCTTTATTTAATTAGTAAGTGATCAAGGTTACATCCTAGCATCCAATCCTATCATGTTTTTTGGGACAGGAAATATTCCCTAGACAAGAATCCTTCATCGTCCATTAGTAAAACCATTCATTTCCCAAAGATCAGAGCCATTTTTTTTAATCTTATGGACTTCTTTGTTAAGAATTTTGCTGGATCATACTAAAAACCATTCATTTCCTTATAACATATTTCAATTAAATTCATATAAAGCAAACAAAAAAAAGTCATTCAAATTATTTTAATCACATCTTGTAAGTAATAAATATTTATATAAAATAGAAATACTATTTTTTTGAATTCATATAGTACAAAAAATTACTCATAAGGGGAGGACACAACTAAGGAAGTTCATTTGGGGTTAAGACTTGGTGTAATAGTATTACTCCTTTAGGGTGTTCAACCGTCAATGTAATTCCGCCGAATGGCCAGTCAATTCGGAGAAAATAGCCCTCGAATTTCATGCTTAGCTTTTAGGCAATTAAGTTTTACTTTCCTCTAACGAGTCCGTATCCTAGTTGGTTTTTAGTCTCCTTATTTTGCGTGAGGTTAGGGTTCGATTCAATTTTTTTTCAATTCATTTAATTATTTTTTAAAATTAAATAAATTTATTTATGAAAGGTTTATTAAATATTAAATGATATTTTATGTACTTATTTTGTACTTTATAAAGTGAAAAAAAAATACTGTAATTACATAAATAATTATACTAAATTTTATGAATAATTTTATATGAATAAATAATATTTGTAATAAAATATATAACATATATTAAATGATATTTTACATAAAAATTAGTTACAAATGGTTTTATAATATGAAATACAATACACTATAAATAAAATATTACATATAATATATAATTATTATTAAATTAATTATTTTTTAATTAATATAATGATAAAAAATATATATTTTTTATATATTATTAATTTAATTATTTTATAAAATTTTGAACACGGCCTTTTTAAATAAATGTATTTAATTTATATAAGTTTATTTAAATAATTTTAACAATACATTAATAATTTTAATAATACATTAATAGTTTTAATAATACATTAATAATTTTAATATTACATTAATAATTTTAATAATACATTAAATATAATTTCAATAATAAATAATAATTTTATGAATAATAATTCTAAGCAATTTTAATAATAAATAATTTTAATAATAATTTTTTTTACTTTATATAAGACAAAATAATTGCATACAATATCATTTAATATTCAATAAACCTTTCATAAATAAATTTATTTAATTTTAAAAATAATTAAATGAATTGAAAAAAAGTTCAATCGAACCCTAACCTCACGCATAGTAAGCAGACGATCTACCAACCAGGCTACGGATTCGTTATAGGAAATAAAAACTTAATTGTATAAAAGCTAAGCATGAATTTTGAAGGCTATTTTCTCCGAATTGGCAGGCCATTCGGCGGAATTACATTGAGGGCTGAACACCCTAAATGAGTACTACTATGGCACCAAATCTCGACTCCAAATGATTTTTTTTAGTCGTGCCCTCCCCTTGTCAGATCATTGATCACACTTTCAGTAAGTAATGAATATTTATATAAATATAATTTCTTCGACTGTTTTGTGATGTTTTTTTCTGCCAAGTTTAAAGAACTAAAACTAAACACAACACATACAAGTAATTTCAACTCTTAAATTATGCAATAGCCTATTATAGAAGGTACAGAATAGAAAATAAAATGATTTTGAGTATTTAAAGAGTATATTTTTTTGCAAGAAATTCATTACAGATAATATAAATTTGATTTAATACCACCCCGTTTATATTCTTGGAAATTTCTTTTTTAAAGTAAGTGATTATTAACACCGCAATTAAAGCAACATATGAGTCATTGATGTCGGACCTCGTAATTTTCAGCCAAGTCAAGAGAAGAAGACGACACATGAGCTGGTACCCACACTCATAATTTTCATACCCCACCAAAGTGAGGTCTTTAATCCATAACAGATTTAGCATGTATGAGCCTCTACACGGTGATTCTTCTGTGGCAACAGGACTTAAACTATGACTTGACAACGCCAGCCACGAGTTCATGACCATGACCACAAGTGGTTACTTGTTTAAAAAAAAAAAAAAAAACGTATATTCATTTACATTTAAGGTAACAGAACACCTTCGAAGAAATTTTTTTTGAATTAACCTGAATTTTGCCTGTAAATGCATATTTTATGACCTTATGGGTCTCTAAAATTAGAAAAACACCCAAGAAATTTTTGGTTAGTATACAATTTTAGTGTCAAAGGGGTATTTTATAAAAAAAAATTAGCAAAAATAAGACTTTACGCAAAACATAATAACTGAAAATAAAATAAATATATTGACATTTTTTGTAAATTGAATAATATAGCATACAACCTTATCTAGGGAATAGACTCTTATTTTGGTAATATAACTATTATGTGGGAAGTTATTGTGTTTCGAGCTTCTATACGTTGACATTTTCTTTAAAAGCTATTGTAATATTTTCATTTTATTGCTATATAAAAAAAATTCTACTCAACACAAACTCTTAAGAAAGGTCTATTCCTTGTATAAGTATTAAAAAAACATACATATAAAATTTTTATTTCATTCAAGCATAATTTTTTGAGATATTGTGTTTTGCGGTGAGAAAAAATGTGAAAAAACTCATTTTGAGAAAACGACAAAAATAACATTAAACTCATCTGATTACAAGAAAAACACTTAATTTATCATTAAAATACACCATATCTGTAATCCTTTCCCTCTTTAATTTCTAAAACACTATTTTTTTCTTTTAATATGCTCTTAAAAATTTTCTGTGTTTCTTTGTTTTGGGGTCTGCGTTATGAATCAATTCACAGATTCTGCATCTATCTAAATGTTTATACACTTTTGAAGAAAATTTTTTGAATTAACCTGAATTTTGCCAGTAAATGCATATTTTATGACCTTATGGGTCTCTAAAATTAGAAAAACACCCAAGAAAAGTTTTATTAGTGCACATTTTTACTGTCAAATGGGTATTTTATAAAAAAAATAAGCAAAAATAATATTTTACGCAAAACATGATAATTGAAAATAAAATAAATATATTGACATTTTGTAAATTGAATAATATAGCATACAACCTTATCTGGAGAATAGACTCTTATTTTTGTAATATAACCTTTACGTGGGAACTTATTGTGTTTCGAACTTCTATACGTTGAAATTTTCTTAAAAGCTATTGTAATTTTTAATTTATTGCTATATAAAAAAAATTCTACTCAACACAAAATCTTATGAATGGTCTATTCCCTGTATAAGTATTTAAAAAACATGCATATAAAAATTTTACATCATTCAAGCATAACTTTTTGAGATATTGTGTTTTGCGGTAAAAAAAATGTAAAAAAAATCATTTTGAGAAAACGACAAAAATAAGATCAAACTATTCTGATTACAAGATAAACACTTACTTTCTTATTAAAATGCACCAGATTTATAATTCTTCCCATCTTTGACTTCTAAAACACTATTTTTTTTCTTTTTAAGTGCTCTTAAAATTTTCCTGTTTTTCTTTGTTTTGGGGTCTGCATTATGAATTGATTCACGGATTCTGCATTTATCTAAATGTTTATATCCCCGTAAGGTAAACACCCCAGGATTTTCAATATTCATTTTATTAAAAACTATTAGACACCCATTTAATCCTTCATTGAAGTGTATAATATCATCATACGACCCAAATTTAATTGTTTTGAGCGAAACAAATACTTCCTTCGGTACTTTTTGCCAAACTATTCCATTAAAACACTCGTTGGCATTTTGCGTGCGTCCATGCAAGCACTTACTTAATATCTGTTTGTCGCATAGTTCTTAATATACTGGTTTAATTTTATTCAAAACATCATTTGATAAACCAGCATATTTTGTGGAACATTTTATTCCATTTGCCATCCCCCGCTGAAAATAACACCAGCTTTCTTTCCCTATTGGGCATTGACCATGCATCAGTTTCTTATTACTTGATGCACAGTGATATAACGCAGCAATTACATTTTGCTGCATGGCATTTAAGTTACCGACATTGCTGCGATTGCAATTCCGTAATAGATTGAAGTCTGTCAATAAAATTATCAGTTAATTTGCCTTTTCCAGAAAGTCCTTTAGTTTTAGTTTTCACAGACGCTAACCAACTCTCTTTTGTACGTGGCCAATGCACTCAAACTTGGTCACACTGTTTAATCCATAAGTGTCTTTCACACTCATGAAAGCTTTTGAGTCGCCATCCCCATAATATTGAGTGTAATGCAGTCTGCGGTTTTTTTCAGATCGAAGAAATATTCGGGAAGCCCCCATAATTTCCATTTTTGATGAAGAGCCTGTGAAATTACACTGACATATGTGGTTGGCTTTTGACGACTCATATTCAAAGTTTCTTGGCATAGTCTGAAGTCTCTTACATGTTGGACAGTAGGACGACATAACTTCTATGTCTAACACTTTACCAGTATCAACTGATATTGCAGCAACACAGCCATTCATAGATGTATAGCCTCTTCGTTGCCATGTGTCATCCACCGATATGCCACATTTTACAATATCGGAAGAGAGATTTTGTTGTTTCTCCACAATTTCAGTAGCAGCTTTTATCATGGATTCCTCAGCTACTTCCTGAACCACTTTTAAAAGCTTTGCTTCCTGATTTTTGTAAGCAGTTTTGGTTAGTCGAGGCAAATTTAATGTTGAGCATAATTTAAATGCCCCAGCAAAACCTTTGCCTATCTGCCTCATACCATATACTAGCTTGGTATTTATGACAGGTGCATTTACAACTTTTTTTGATGAAGCAAATGCAAAAAAAAAACAAACAATACTTACATTTTAGTGTAAAATGGGAGCACAATCCATATCTGGAATCCTCGAATAGTTCTACTTTTTCAGCAAAACATTTTGGGCAGCAAAGTTGAGCAAAAGCTTCCACAATAAGTTCAAGGTCAACGATTCTGTTACCAAACACAGGACCAGGCATTTCTTCTGCAGTTGAGAAACTCTCTTTTCCCAACTTAGAACAGCTAGCAGTACATTCAGGAACTGCTGAAGTGCTATTCTTTTTCGAAGTGTTTGTGAATTTATTACCATAAAATTGCCGCTTGCGCTTTCTAGCAATACTTTTAACCAATTTTAAGTTAAAATAAAGCAGAATAAAACAATCAAATAAACTTTTTTACGCTGTCAATTCTTTCAGCATGAAAATCAAAAGCATATGTAAACAAAGTCAAAACAACAAACTTGCTGCCAGGTTTTACATAAAAAAGGAAAACTGTATTTCCAAATGCATTTATATTTATTCTTAAATGTTCTATTTTAATTTCTGACTAAATATTTGTATATTAATTATAATATTTCATGTCATATTTTATGAAAGAGAAACGTAAACAAACAACTCGGCCACTTCCGGTTAGCAGAAACTATTTCGGGTCCGAGGAATTTATGATTAAGTAATATTGAAAAAGCTGTAACTCGGCTTCTAATTAAGATAGAAACAAAACTTTAACATATTTACAAAGATAAAAGATTGAATTTTAATATAAGACCAAAAACGAAAAATCGATATATTGACCAAAAATTGAGTTTTAGAGGTGTTCTCACACCTTAAATATGTGAATAAAATTTACAGATATTTCCTAATGCTCTGTTATTGTGTATTACCAATGCACTTAACTCAGTGCTTCTCAAACTGTGGGGCGCGCCCCCCTGGGGGGGCGCGATAACCCTTCAAGGGGGGCGCGAGCATCTTGAAAATATAAAAGGCTTAAAAAATTATTTTTTGGAATGAAGTAAAACAAAATGCTTTCTGATAAAATAAAAAATACACATTTACACTGATATAAATTATATATATCATCTGGTTTTCCAGTTTCAAAAGATTCCACTTCAAACGCTCATTAGCTATCTTTGATCCCAAAACAAAATAAAAAAAAGATATTTTGTTTGCTTTGCTGTAATCCTGCGATGAGAGATTTTTTTATTACGTTTCTTGTAACCTCTAGAATAGTACTTTTGATTATCATCTCTTTGACCAAACTTACTGGTATGCTTAACTCCGTCTACTTTTCTTTTGGGAAAGTTGTAAATAATATTTTTCTGTTGCTTTCCCCCCCCATGTAAATGAGTTTTATGATGTATGGATAAGCATATTGAGCACTTGTAAGGATTAATTGGCCAAAATGTATTTTATGAGTAATCTGAAATTGCATTATAAAAACGTTTTACTCAATTATTTTTTTTATAACTGACATCGATGTTTTTGTATCGAATACATTTTTTCATGGGAGCGGTCGCATGAGGCGCTGAATCACTCAAATTCTGGTAAAACTGTTTATTCGTTAACAGTTTCTTGACAGTATCCTCCGATATGACAGTCTTAATGGAAACTAAAATGAATTTGTCACATTTATGCCTCTTTTTTGAGAGTGGCAAACGGTTTTTTACAATCAAGGTACTTGTTTTGATCGAGTTCCCTTCACGACCATTTTTGTTCAAAAATATTTTCTATGAATATGCTATACTTTCCCCTACGATTAACTTTGTGGTTTTAATTGCTGTGTTGTACAACTTATTATGGTTTATAAATGTAAATGAGCAGAATATAAAAAAATGGGCATCTGTGATTTCTCTATTGAAGGAAGATGAAACTGATCAAGCAATTGAAGAACCTGATGATATAATGCATATTAATCGTGATAGCAAAAGTAAATATGACAAAAGTGATAGACATGAAACGTTTGAGTTGAATTCTTATTTTCAAATGCTGCCTAAAGAACTCTATCAAGAAAATTAAGATATCAAGAAAACTAAGAAGCCATAAATGTAACCCTTCGCCTTGTCAAAAAAGACACAAGCAAGAAAAAGTTACATATGCTATTTGTAGATCATCGAAGAAAATAGAAAAATTGCAATAACGTGAGCAAAATATGACAGTTTTGATTGCAAATAACGTTCTTGTATTGTTAGTGAAAAGTGTCTGTGATTTATGTTCTTTATTAAGGTCACGCACATTTGGAACGGTTTCTTTAGTTTTATTGGATTTTTCTCAAATCATCAAAGAAAAATTAAAAAGTCCTTTAAAGTAGGTAAGTATATTTTCTCTTAGTTAAATTATTCACTGCAATTGTGATTTTTATCGAGCACAGAAAAAATAAGTATAAAAAAAAAAAGGATTGGGGTGACTTGGTGAAGTGATCGCGCGATCATTAACGTTAGTGTGGAGTGGGCGCCTGTTTCCGGGTTAAAACATTTTGAAGGTTTCTCGCTTTAAATATTAAAAATAACACAATTATTCTTCATTGGAATTTTTCATTCGTTTTCCTTATTTAATATTAATTCTAAATGCTAATTCTGTGAGGCTTAAAATTACAGTTCGTTTTAAACTATTTATAATAGGAGCATTCATTTAAAAAATCATTTTATATTTTTGTATGCATTGTTGTGCACTTGGTTTTACTCTTCTTACAATTAAGCTATTATATCAAGAATAATGTATTATTTTTTTAAAAATAATCGCAGAACGGGTACTTCAGCCAGTGTACTCTTATAAATGTATCAGTACTGCACAATGTATTTTATAACTAATTTATTAATACTAATTTAAGAGCAAGTTTAATTATTATTAGTGACTTCCATGGGCTTGTCTTGCAGAGCAAAGGTTTTCATATGAAGGCTTAATATTAGAAATTGACACTGAGTTATTTTTCTATATTTAGCTGAGATCTATATTTTGTGTTCAAACCAGCCACCGTAGAAAATTTCGGTTTAACAAAGGTAAGATGTTGAAAATGGTAAAAGTATACGAAATGCTTTTGTTTTCAGTTCAGAAAATTCATCATCTACTTCAGCCCAAAATTGAAAGAGAGTTTTATTACAAAATTGTCCTTTAATTTCGCCACTAGATGTGAAATCTATGAAACTTTCTTCTTCGGTAGTGGAGAGCCCTTCTGGGGTATTTTGAAATGGATCTCTCACTCATTCGTAACTTGCTATCAAGTTGTCCTCAGCAAAAAAATATTTTTTAAAATTTTTTGCTAACATAGCTAAATGATATTCAATAGTTTTATAAACAACTTCCACATGTTGTTCTTCAGTTTTGTAAGTTTTTACACATTTATCCGCATTTTCAAACATTTCTAGGTTTTTTTTTGCTTTAAATTTCGGCTCCATAATTCTAATTTTCTACAAAAAGCATTAATTTTATAACTCGTGTCAAACATATGTACATTTGATCCTTGAAGTTGAAGATTCAATACATTTAATTTCTCAAATATATCGACTAAGTAGCTCAACTTCATCAGAAATAAACTATCTCGAAATTTCTCAGCTTCCGGTAAGTTTTCCTCTTCTAGAAAAATGGTAATTTCATTTCTTAATTCATAAACACGTTGTAAAAATTTCCCGCGTGATAACCATCTTGCTTCAAAATAAAATAGCAAGGATGAATGTACTGCGCCCATGTCTTTGCAAAGTCCAGAAAGATTCTTGATTTTAGGGTCTCATTTTATGTAATTTACTACAGTCACAACTACCATTAGCACAATATTCAGGCCAGGACTAATTGCTTTGGAAGCCAGAGCTTCTCTGTGGATCATACAATGTGTCCAGATGCACAGTGGAGATTTTTGTTTCACAAGTGCTTGTATACTTTTAAATCTTCCTAACACTGTACGTGCACCATCGGTGCATATTCCGACACAATTTTCCACTCTATATTTGCCTCGTTTATAAAGTTATTTAAAATATCAAATAATGCTATTGCTGTTGCTTTAAGTTTTATTGGCTTACAAAAAAGTAGTTCTTCTAACGCTGACATACCATCCCAAAATCGAACATACGCATGAAATGAGCATCTTTATTGCTATCAAATTTTGCCTCGTCAAGCTGAATTGAAAACAATTTATCACGCAACTTACCGAAAAGCTGTTGCTCTACATCTTCAGCCAAGCGATATCATCAATTCGACGGGAAACAGTATCATTTGATAGGGGTATGGACTGCAACTCTTTGGCAAAATTGTCTCCAAACATAGTTTCTACAATCTCAATTGCTGCAGGCAAAATAAGCTCTTCGGCAATAGTGTGAGGCTTTTTACATCTGGCTATTTTATATGATACTTTGTAGAAGTAAGTAAAGCTTTTCATTCACTGACAAAGTTTTTTTAAAAATGTTTTTGTTTTCCATATGATTTTAATTTTGATTCAAAGAACTCTCGAGGTTTGTTAATGTACTCACCATGAAGCGTTTCGAAATGTCTTTTAAGTTTATTAGGTTTCATACTGTCTGCTGCCAATATTTTTGAGCAAATAACACACAGGGCTTTTCTTCTCCATTTACTTCAGTAATGAGTAAATCAAAATTCAAGTATTCTTGAGAATATTTCCTTGATTTAATTTTCTGAACTATGCTCGTCTGTGCACTTGTTGATGCTTTATTATCGTCGAATGTTCACTTACGCGACTTAAAAATTTATCCATGATTTTTTGTTCCAATTTTCTGCAGTAATACTTAATAGTGTGAATTACAACTAACGCGCAAATTATAAAATGTACATTCAAGATAGATTTGGTAGCTATAGAAGCATCGAATGGACCAAGACTGATTGGAATTGTACGAGGTACAGCATTATTACATGTTCTGCGCAGACGTCCGATAGTTTGGCCAGAATCACGCAGACGCTCGCGGGAATGCTAGATGTGATGGATATGAGAGAAGCGCAACATAAAGTAGACTATTTTTCAATTTCTACTGTCAGTTCACTCTCTCATATATATCTTGTTCAAATTTTCAATCGTTGATAAAATACTTTCTATTCATTCATTCAAGTTCAAATACATTTTGTGTAGTGGGTGACACTTCATGTTAATACAGTTCTTTCAAATTTTAATTCATTAATTAAATTAAAAAATGAATAAATAGTAACAAACAAAAATTATAGTCCAAAAGCATTTACAGAAAGGAAAACTTTTCGTGCTGTTCCCCTGTAACGCAATGGATAGCGCGCTGGGCTTCTAATCTGAAGGACGGTAGTTCGAATTCCATCC
>BMAU01000653.1:47500-116832 GCA_019973935.1 Trichonephila clavipes | reverse complement strand
AATACACTAGCTGAAAGATGCCTAACATGCGAGGTTCTTAAAAATGCACTTCATAATATTAGACCAACAGGGAAACTATGTGTGCGACAGCAGATGGAAGGAGCAAGCTTAAAAATATTTAAGCTAGCGAAAATTATTGAAGATGGGGACTATTCTGCCGATCAGGAAGTATTTACTTGCATTTAGTAAAACAGGACTTTATTGGAAAAAATTTACTAATGTGATACGCCCATCTTCATATATTCGTAAAGGATAAGAAAAAACTTTAAGGGACATAAAGCAAGTAAAGATCGAGTCACCTTATTACTTTGTAGCAATGCATCAGGAGATCGGATGTTGAAACCTCTCTTAATAAATAAATCTCTTAGACCCATAACCCTTAAGGAGTAAGATTTAAACAACTGCCCGTGCATTGGATGGCTAACCCGAAAGCCTGGATGACAACGGCTATTTTTTACAGAATGGTTCAATAATTGTTTCGTACCAGAAGTGGGAAGCTATATGAAGGAAATCTCTGGGTTACAGGTTTTATTAATTATTGACAATGCAACAAAGTCTGTCCACAGATTAGAACATCCAAACTAGTATCAACTAGTATTTCTCTTCCTTAATACAGCAAGCCTTATTCAGCCATTAGATCAAGGCATAATTTCAACTTTAAAAATATTATATTAAGACAACGTAAAAATTCATCTTGAGAATAAACTGAAAATGAGTCATAACAGTAAGAAGATGTGTGGAAATAATTTTCCTATTTTTGATTAATTCATGTTGCATCTGCTTCACTCAAATAAGACCTAGAACTTTAAATGCCTGTTGGAAAAAGATTTGGCCATGTAGCCCAGACAATACAACCACTCAAACATTCATTGCTATCAGATGAAATAATTAATTTGGCACATGAAATGGAATGGTTTTAATACACCTTTATACGATGATATTGATGAATTGCTTGTGGATGAAGTGCATTAAGTGACCAATCTGTGGTTTAACTTTAGATCTAACTGTAGACAGCGTAAAGTAGGTCGAAAGTGATAATGATAGAGGAGAAAATCAATTCCCCTCACTTGGAAAATTAATTCAAGAGAGATCTTCAACTTTCACGCGTAAATTAGAGGAAGCCCATTTTCTTATTAATGACCACAAATTCTAAAGAGCGAGCTTCCCAGAATTACAACATGAGCTGCAGAACTGCATGTCTGAGATATACGCTAAAATATATAAAAAAATAAAGAATCCTCATCGCAAAGAGTTTAATTACTGATTACATTTGTTGTGCAGAAAAGGAAAGGCTACACCAGAGCGAGAATGGGTTTGTGAAATCCGGTGGCCTTTACCGCAAATAACATCTATTGCAGGAACTTAGTCTCTTCTGATGGTGATTTGGGAACCATAGCAAGCGGTGCAAACATTTATCAGATGGCGATAATGGATTAAAAATGTAAAACTATGTGTATTACTTTCCATAAAATAAAATGAATTAAGGTTTGAATACAAGTTTTTTTTTGCTTTTGTGAATTTCTTTCAGACATTAGTAATTTATCATGCAGCCTCTTTTTCATTTCTGCAATTTTTTATGCGGTTTTAAGTTAATTTTAACTAGTTGTTTTTGCTTTTATGCGATTTTTAGAAAACTAAGGAACGTATCACTTTCTATTCAAGTAATGTCTTTTAATGCGATTTTATATCGTTTTGGTGAACATATCTACCGCATAAAAACGAGGGGCTGACTAATGGCATGTAAATTACAAATGCAAAAATAAATCTTGTAATTTTCCATACATTTTTATAACTTCTGGTTGTGGAATTGGCTTCCAATTCATTGTTGTGTTTGACAATATGTAAGGTAACCAACCCTACTTTAGATATAGTTTGTGCCCTACACTTTTTAAGTAACCGTATTCCTTTTAAAATTAATTGAGTACGGCCAGTACACCTTTTACCCTTAAAAATTTATGTAAACTATAGCAGGTTAATTTTTAATTTATGCAACTTGAAATGTTCATAATTAACCATTTCCGTCTAAACAGTTTACATGAAAAAAAAAAGTTTGGACTCCCTCATTCTTCAGGGATTTATAAAGATTCTCTAACATTAAATTTTATTTTTCACCGAATAGAATCGAGTGGTAGTGTATAGTGCTTCCACACCACAGGTCTGGGGTTCTATTAACGGGATGCGCAAGGTCGACTGCCTTTCATCCCCGCTACATTGGGTCGATAAGTGAGTACCAAGCTTGCTTCGGGTCTTAAACACTGAAGGTCTCTCTTCAGACAGACCAAAAAATCGACATCTGTTCATACCTCAGCGTCCAATGGTCAGGTGTATTATGATGGGCACAGTAGTTCCCCTGGCCCTCATGGATTGTTGTGCTTCTGAGTTTGAGTCTTAAGTTTGAGGATTACCTTACTTTGGGGATAGATAAACATGTATTTAGATAAACATGTAACATACCCTTAGATAAACATGTATTTCCACTCATTTGCAATTAAACATTTTTTTCTTTCAATTACGTTTTATTTCAGAAGGAAGTTTGATTTACAAAATGTATTTTGCTTAATATGTATATTTGTGTATTATATTAAAAATGATCAAATCAAAATTATGTTTTTAGCTCCCTCTAAACTTTAGGATTTTACAACTGATCTTACAATCCATATACGTTTTATAGTAGTATTTAAAATGATAAAGACATTTTACGAGTGTGGGGAGCTTTATGCCTCGTTTATAAATATAAAAAATTGCATTCAGCTACAGTTTTTAAAATGTACAGAAATAAGGAGAAATAGGATACTTACATATTATGAATATTTTTGACTGTAGTAAGATATATTTATATATATATTTCAGTTTCTTTTTTTACAATTTGAATAGAAGTTGTAAAGCCACACACATTTGCGAATAGTTTGATATTGAGTATAATTCCATAGGCTGTTTAATATTTATAAAAGTGTTTTACTGATACCAGCACATTAAAATAAGGCTCATTTGCAGTTATATGATCAGCTTTGATATTTTAATTTTCTAAAAATAGTCTACACGTACGAAAAACATTCTTTAACAACTGCACACCACATCTCTCTCATACTATATCTTCCCTTCAGCAGGAAATATTTGTGTATACTGAAAAATTTAATACTGGATACATTTCCAAGTGTTAAATTTGGTATGAATACATTGTGGAACTGTCGGTTAACTTCACTGAACAAAATTGTTTTAAGTGTACTGTTTTTGAAAGACAAAATTAATTAGGAGAACTTTTCTCACAATAGAATTTGTAATGACTGAATTGTGTGAAAATGTAGTTATCGATGTGTGACATTTTTCCTTGTAATAAAAGAAACAGAAAGATAAGAAATTTAACTTGAGAAGAAAATGGTTAGAAGTACTGTCATGTGCATTTGAAGAAGTATATATCCCCCATTAAAATTAAAAATTATTGACTGAATGTGTGTTATGTCCATCACAAATGCCGATGTAGAAAAAGATATTTTTATTTAATACAAGGAGTTCGAAAAGGAGAGCACTAGGAATGAAAATTTAGATTTTTTCCCGAAAATATTCAGTTAACATAAAAATATCATTTATATGATTTAAATTTAAATAAATTAAAAGTATTGAAATCATTTTTTATGTTATTCTAAATTAAAAATATAATTGAATAGAGAAAGATCTGTTTTATTTCATAAATATGCACCATTTATGTCTTATTGTTTAAAAAAAAAAGATAGGGTCTTTACTCTTTTTACCTCATAACTTTTTTAAAAAACATGAAAGTGAGCACGTTTTCTTACTCTCATATTCAAAAATGAATACAGGATGCTTTTTTCTGGTTCAAATCACAATACAAAATATTTTTTTTTAATTTTTAAAAATGACAGAAAAATAAATTTTGTTTGAAGAAAATATAACTATTTTTCAACTTTTAACACGCCATTTATTTCATGTTTTTTTTTACCCTGCATTTTGTTTTAATTTTACACTGTGACTGAATCTATGGGGAAAACGACAGAGTAGAACTATGGTTTTCATACAAGATTGCCCAAGGCAACTTAACAGCTGTAAAGGATTGCTATCCTGGTTCTCACAGAACAAAGACGCCGAACCAAGTCATAAAATTGTCCCCTTTCGACCTCCCAAGTTTTAAAAGGGGGAAAGAATTGAAGTCTGTTGCATTTTTGAAGGGAATAGCAAAATAAGAGTAAAACGCTTTCGGAATAACTTTTCAGGAGGAAGGTATCCACTTAGAGGGTTAAATAAATGAAAAGGGGGGATGTTGTGGGAATTCTTTTTGTAGAAATCTAATAAAATTTGGCAAAAGCATTTAACTGCTTCACAAATGGATAAAAAAAACGGACGTAAAATATTTTTACATGTAAACCAAGAATTTTGTCCGTTTAGCCTCTTTTTTAATGGACCCCCGAAAAAAAAAGGACTAGGATCAAAATTATCTTAATATGAGAGAATTTACGATGGCAAAAATACGCAACACACAATATGTATATATTTATAATAAGACTTAATCTAATTCAGACCACTATTAATAAACGAACCACCTACTCCGATTCTAATATTAAATAATCAATCCTACCTTATTACAGCTTGGAGTAACGATCAATCTTGTCTTTGTATGCAATGGTATGCAACTTGGCTGATTCCTTCTATTCGATCACTAATAATTTGAATTCATGTCATGCAAAACTCAATCAGACTTGAACCACGAACTGTAATAACCATCAACTGCCGCAAACTAACTTCAATTGTCAAACATTACCTTACATTGCCATCACGCTTACTCTAAGTAAACATTTGTTCATTTGCATCTTTTCATTCACACTTCACTTCTTGGATTTGGTTGGAAAAGAGTTGCCATTAATTCTGGCCCAAAGGACTTGTTAAAGAAAAGACAGGTGAGACGGCACAACTGCATATTGCCTGCTTTTACTTTGATATCTACCCTAATTCAAGGTGTTTCTTTCTCCACTCTGGAGCTCATTCCTGTTTAACAAAGAAATACTGAGCAGCTGTACTGCTATTAAAATTTCAACAAATGAATTTAACTGTAGTTTGAAATTAGGCATGAGCAAATTTCTTTTCTTGCTCATTAAAAAAATGGCACAGAATGAGATTAGCATAGGAGAGTGTTAAAGATAGAGAATGGAAAAAATGCATGCTTCTGATTGGGTTACAGGAGTAAAATTAATCCTGGGGTCTTTACTTCACAGCAATTTTATTTGTGACATAGATCAGGACGACAGATATCCTCATTTTCATAAGTGTCTCAGTACTGGTAGACAGTGCAAATCAGTAGCATGCACTGACATTTGCTGGTAGGGGAAACATTTATAAAAAATGATAAAAATCCATAATTTAATTATTTTGCTTCTAAAATAGATACATTGGTTTGAAACTAAGATATGAAAAAATCATAAAAACAAGTTCTTGTAAACTCAATACTATATTTTCTTTAGTCATTAATTACTTTATCAGAAAAATCCCTTGTTGTTAATTCCATAAAAGTACTTAAAAGCTTTTCTTTCTTTTTTTTATTGAAAGAAATACTATTGGTGACAATCTTTCCTCTGATTGAGTGTTCCTTGTGAATTTGTATCAGTGTTGAAAAACTATGTTCAACAAATGTAGATGGAACTGTAAGAATTAATGATGTTAAATAATATAATTCTTTTAGTACATCTTTGTTCAGATTTCTGTCTTATGTTATATGGTGAACATCCTACATCGTTTCTTTGTATCTTCTATCTTCCTACGTTTTGTTCATGTAGATAAAATAAATATTCTGATACAAAGAATTACATAATATATATTTATTTATACTTTAGAAAATGCAAAGGGAGCAGTGCTTCCATGGATTGCAAACCACTGATATTACATATAATACAGTAAAATGAAGGGACACTCTCAATAACTTTCTTAAATCACATAACAGCTGAACAAAATTATTGCTGAAGCAGAATTACTGTGTCAGTGAATTAATTTCTAAAACAAAATATAGTGGTGTTTTTGTTGTTGTTGAATTATAAGGAATGGTTAAAATAGCTTGTGTGTCCAAATTTCATCTGAATTCAGGTACAAAAACCAGATATAGGGAAACTGATGCAGATGATTTGTATTATTCTCCTGGCCTCTCCTTTTAACGTTTTATGGTAAGTGGATTGATTATTAACACTTTAAGTACCACCAGTTGTGATAATCCCCCTCCCCCCCTTGGGTGATTATCTCTGAGTATCAACGTGAGCTAGAGGTGTAGGATTAACAAAAGCATTAGCATCAAACATTTTCTTAAAATAGCTTTATTAAGATATTCAACTTAAACCTTTAACAAATTAGATTATAATAATTTATATGTGAGAGAATCTACGATGGCCAAACACACAATATATTTATAATAACGAATTAACCTAACTCGGACCACTATCAATAACTGAATCACCTAAACTCAATTCTAATACAATCACTGATCCTAATATGAAATAATCAATCCTACCTTGTTGTAGTTTGAAGTAACGAATATAACATCTAGATGAAGCCTTACAGTGATTCGAGTGCAATGGAATGCACCTTGATTCTATAACTCTCTTCACATATAATTCCTACTATTGAGCACTTAACGTTATCTACAACTTCTTCACTCTTGGACCACAAACTATGTTTACATTCCTCTAATTGCCATTCCGCTTCCTCCAAGTTCCAATATTTAAAAGCTTCTTAATTTGCATCTTACATTCACACTTCACTTCTTGGATTTAGTTGGAAAAGAGTGCCACTAATTCTGGCCCAAAGGACATGTTAAAGAAAAGACGCGTGAGCTCGTCACACACTGTATGTATCCATCCTTCCAAAGTATGATTCTTTCCATTGGGATACAATAAAATAAGCTGGACAGTGTTAGTGAAGATAAATTTGTGCTTATTTGTGCCTTTTCTTTCCCATCCAATATGTGCGCCAATGCGAAAAACAGTGGAACTAATTAGTGAATCCTTTTACTTTTAATCTGTAGTTAAGGGGTTTTAGCTGTAAAGTAGTATATGGATTTTACTGTCACTGTGTATAATGTTCATATTTTTGAGTGTTTTCGGAGCTATAGCTGGAATTGATTGAAAATGTGATTCTGTTTGTTTTATAAAAGGAAAAAATCTAAATATGTTAAAATTTTAGTATACGCCAGTACATCAACTTACATTACTCAGAGTTACGGATATTTCAAATCTCGTTGATTTGTCTTTTTGGGGAAAAAAGTAATGAAATTGATAATGTGATTGATGAAGTTGTCAATCTTGTCAGGCAAATAAATTTAGAAGGGGATGGTGATCACTGGCGTAGCTAGGCCTAAGTAGGCCCCGTATCAAAATTCCTTCTGTGCCCCCTTTTTTAAAACTAAATAAAAATTATTGCTTAAACAAAATTTATTTGAAAGTGTTGAAATAATTACACATGGATAAACGTAAAAAAAAAAAAAATTAAGAGAATTAGGTACTTTTCTCGATTTTTTTTTCTGCAAATGCATTTATGATAATATCCATGGTAGAAGAGGATTTTAGTGTTTCCATTTCTTCAGTTTCTATCGACAATATTGGTAAGTCTGATAACCCGTCTTGCCCTATAGAAGTTCTCAGATGGTTTTTAATAAGTTTTAGTTTAGAGAAACTTCTTTCAGCTGTTGCACTTGTAACTGGAAGAGTTAAAAATAGCAGGTATGCTGTTATAATATCTGGAAAACTGGAAGCAAGGTTATTGAAATCAATTAATGTTGATTCTGCGAGCTCTTTGATTGAATGGCTTTTCTGAATTTCGGATTTTAAAACAACCTTTTAAAGAAATTATTTATTCATAGATACGGGTGTTAAGTCCTTATTGTATTCATTAGCTATTTTTGCGGCCTGCTCTTTTATTTCTTTATTTGAAAAGAATAAAAGTTTATCTGGTTGTAAAATTTTGAAAATATATATATTACTAAAATCATGTAGACTCCCAAATCTTTGTCAGGTTTGTGATATCAACACATCTAGGCAGCAGTAATATACATTAACTTTGAAAAACGATTCTGGGTCTGAAACTCTTTGATCTTCTGTTAACTCTTCAAAAAAGCGCTTTGTTCACTTTCGTTTTTCATTTTTAAAAAAAGATGTTACACACCATCCCTTAGCTCGATCTTCAGACTCGTTTAACAAAGAACTGAATGAATTTTGGTTTCTAATTGCTACCAGTTGGTTCAGAAGATTATTCAACAGAATACTAGCTTTTTGTAGGTCATTTTTTTCATGCTGTAGGGCTTTAGAAATGGGGTCCATGATTTTAAATAATTAAGAAAAAAAGTCTACAAACACTATAAAAACATAGCTCTCTAATATTGTAATTATATCCTTACATTTGTCACCTTCGTCATCTTTTTTAGTCGAAATAAAACTTAGCGTACTTAAAAGTTTTTATTATTAGAGAGTAATTTTTTCGAATACCGAATAAGGCGTCATTTTTTTATGACCATCTGGTAGGGAATACTTTTTCAAGGGTTATTTTATATTTTTCGGAAGATTCATTAATTAACATTGCCAAGCATTTTGTGTTATTGCCAAAAAAAGTATATATTTTTTTCTAAGTAAAATTGTGACACTTTGAGCATGTGTTTTGTAGCATCATTTAAAATTAAATTTAATGAATGTGCTGCAGAATGAACGTAATTGGCATTTGGTGCATGCCCTTTTATAAGGGTTTGTAACCCTCCATATACTCCCGACATAACAATTGCTCCAACATAACGCTATCCCCCTACATTTCGAAAAATCAATTCCATATTTTCGATTGCATTTAAAATTTCAGTTTTAATCCCTTGGGCAGTGTAATCGGCTACTGACATAAATCCCACAAAGGACTCACAGATTTTAATTTCGTTAGGTACGTCATCCTTTTCTTTTATCTTAATCTATCGAAACACTACAGAAAGTTGATCAGTTTTTCAAAAATTTTGTTTAGTATCCATAATAATTGCCAGAAAAGGGGCTTTTTTAATTTTCATAGCAATATTTTCTTTAACTTTAGTTCCGAGCAAATTAATTATTTCATTTTGAATGGTGGGATTTAAATAATTTATTTGCCCTTTGGCTTCAAGAGAAGTTCCTTTAAAACAGGATCATAATTAGATAGGAAGTATACAATTGATATGAAATATCTGAATTTGGAATCGGGGCCTCTTAAAGGAAAATTGTAAGCTGCTATATATATATAAAGTAATAATAACATTAATTACTCAATGCAATACGTTTCGCCAAAAAGTAAATTTACTATTGATTTCACTATCTAATTGAATGCCAATTGTATTTCCTTAAAGTTAATTGTTATAAGATAGAGCCGAATTAATACCTGCTGAAGTTAATTTTATGTTGAAGCTATTTTTCTTCATCAGTAATATTTTGGGTAAAATTGCTTCTAACGAAAACACCATTAACCCATGCTGAGGAATACGATTTGCATTGACGATCTGCTAACAACCAATAGAAGTGGCAATATGGTTTGCTTAAAATAACTGAATAACACAACCATGGTCTTAATATTTTTATACCGGCGTTCAAATATGATTAATGAAAATGCGAAAAGCATCAGTTTGATACTGGATCCTTTGGGAATGTAAGACTAAAGTCGGATTAATAATAAACTATTATACAGTGTAAGTAAATAATGAAAAAAAAATCTTTACAATTCAAATAAGTTGTACTTGTTGATTGTTGAAAAAAAGATGATATATTGGGACATTTCTTACAAAAGTTTTCTTTGAGTTTTTTAATTTTTCGTTTTAAAGCGTCACTAGGGTATACTCTATTTTCGCTCATAGTTTGAAAAGTTCACTGTTAAAATAATCACAACAAAAGAAATAGAATTAACAGATGAAAATGAAAAGCAGAGAATTTAAACCTCTCATATATTGGCAGGCTGTTAGAATGACTCGTTTTAGAAAGCATTGTATTTTGTTCAAAGAATTCCGCACCACGGGTTAGCTATTATATGGGACAATTAAATGGCAACTGGGAGAGTGACAAAGCCCTTAGCCCTACCTTTTCTCAGAAGAAAAGAAAGCTTTCGAGCTCTTGCTAACCATGAATGCACATTCGGTTTTTTAGACGCTATACAAATAAAAAAGAGCCGAGATAAACAAAATCTATTATTCACTTTCATTGCACTCTAGACAAATTTCTGAATAAGTACTAAGCCTTCGTGTAGCTTTTGTATCTACAGTAAATCAACCAACAGACGAAGGGATATTGTTATTAACAAGCAACCAACATTCTTTTCCATTCTAAATGTTATCTGCATTTTACTTCAGCCGATCTTTTCGACGAGGACTTTAAATTGGAATTTTTCTGTCGCCTCCCCGAGTCTATACCACTCCTTGTGTTTTCTGATTATTGGTATCTGCTTTTAAGGATTTCTTATTGTGAGAACAAAGATGTGAAATTCATGAAAATTTTTTAACCGATTATAGATGATTTTTTAAGAGTAAAAAGGAATTATGTTAACAAAGACTAATGATAACATTTTATATGACTTTTTGCTTACTCGTGTTGGGGCCCCTATAGCTTGGAGAGCCCCATATCATTGATACAGCGGTAGCTACGCCCCTGATGGGGTTGATGTTCCAGAACTACAGGATTCCTACAATCAGGAGCTGACAATTTAATAAGAGCTCATAGAAATGTACGAGCAAGTTATTGAAGAGTCTTTAGACCCAGTTCAATCAGAAGATCAAATGACATTTGGGAATTTCACAGGCCTCAAAATAATTGAAAAAGGGTTACAAATTTTAGAAAATATAGAATCCAGCGAAGAGCTTTTTTCCCCTACAAAACAAGGAATTAAAAGTTATTAGTATGCTACGAAGAAATTTTACAGAAGAAAAAAAAATATTTGAGCTGGCAGACCACCTTGTTAGGTTTTATAAAACCTTCAACATCAAAATAGCTTCAGTTTGCGATTTTGTATTTGTATCATCTGAGATTTTATTAAGCATCTTTTTTTCTAAATTATTATTTTCTTTCGTCTCTGGCCTTAACTAAAAATAATTTATGCATTTTTATATGTAAAATTATATCCCATCTTATGTTAATTCGACTTACATGGTTATCACTCATTCCCACCTATCCCGCAAGTTCGAGGTATTACTGTATTACTTTTTTTGTACTTGTTTATACACACACTGGCTAATGCATTAAAAACCGAAGATGAGTATGTCATTGAACCATCTTTTGCACAGATAACTGCTCTGAGTTGTTTGGGCATAGAGTCTATAATTTTCTGGAGTGTATTTACATTTACAAATGTAGTAAATTAGATGGAAAAGGAGAGGGCTGTTGAATACGCGCGCGCATCTTTCCATCATATCCCACACGTTTACAATGGGGATAAGATCTGTGCTGTGTGGCGACCAGGGAAGGTGTTTGAAGTCAGACTGATGTTTGGTGAACATATTTTAAACACTTCTGGTATGATGTACAGTTGCATTATCGTCCATGAAGTGTCCATCGCAAGATATTAATGCAACATTGGAGGAGACACTTGATCTGCCAATGTACCTAGGTATCTCATGGTTGTCTGTTTTCCCTCGAGGAACACCACAGCATCACTTCCATGCTTCCAAAACATATATCCCATATCATGATTATCCCACTAGACCCTTGGATGGTGCAAGTAAAGTAAGATGGCTTCATGAGGTTCTCGCGAAATTTGATGGCTTCCATCAGTACAAAATAAGATATAGCACAATTCATTCAACCACATTACAAGTTTCCGTTCCTCAGATGTCCACTGTCTTCTTTCCCAACATCATTGCAAACAAACTTGCATTTCGAGCTGAAATGAATGGTTTATTCACTGACACCCGGTTGTTCTTTCCTATCCTATGAAATCTCTCCACATGGTTCGAGCTAAAATCTGTTGGGCCTTGGTTGATGACTGTAGTTGAAGCACTGTTCAACCATACAATTTGTTGGAGATGCCACCGATCATGTTCTTGGAAAACTGTACTCAAACAGCAGTTACATCTTTTAGAGAAGGACCGTGGGTTCCAATTCTAACTTTTGAAAACCTTTGATATGGCGACTTTTGAGAACCCAGTGTGATTTTCTATCTTTGAAATCAATTCCTCTGCTAAATAGGCACCAACAATAAGCCCTTTTTCAAATGGTGAAAACTTTTATTCATTGTGAAAAGCACTCTTACACCTCCCTTATACTAACAGTCTATCCTCGTGTAGCCTGTGTTTTAAAAAAAGAATTCCAGCCTTCATTCCTAGCACATATTCAAATGCAAATCTCACAGGTTCCTAATTCACTGGCCAGTGTGTGTACATATAAATGCATTTTATAATAGTTAAATCCACACTTTCCTATTTTCACCCAAAATGTGGGGGGAGATGAAACTCAGTTGTGAGAGAGAAAAAAATACTGAGAAGTATTTTAGAAAACATATTGATAGAACTTGGTATAAAAGATAATATTTGGACCTTGTTTTTAGGGAGACAAATGTCAAATTTTGTCAAAACCAAAGTATCAAATGGGCTACCCATCAGATCTATGTGATGCTAACAAGATAAATTTTCCTGCGAAGTCTGGGAATACTCACCTTGAAGACAGAAAAAAATTTGGATTGATTGACTGCATTGAAAGAAATTTAGTTATCTTAAGATCTTGAATTAAAGAATTGTAATTACCGTATTTTCCTGTATATAAACCGTGGATTATGTGTTTAAAAAGTTTAAAATTTCGTTGTGCATATTATACGCTGCCGTGGATAATCTGAGGTAAAACATTCTCCATCAGAAAAGCTAACAATAAAGTTTTGAAAGAAATGCCGTTTATGTTTTATGAAATAAATAATATATGGCGCTTTCATGACTCAGATGACGTATATCAGCCATAACTAGTTTTTGTCCAATTGCATTCAAAGACTAATTCGATTCCTCAGAAGGAAAAAACAGTTACGAGTCACTGGTGCCATTTCCAATTTTCTCTTGACTAAAGCTATTACGTCCTTTGAAAGTTTTCATCACGTTGAAGCGAAAGCGTTAAGTTACACTGCCAACTTCAAGTTAAAAGTTATAGCGAAGGCTACCGAAGTCGGGAAGCTGTAAGATTTTTCAACGTTGGCGAAACAAATATTCGTTTGTAGAGAAAAAACAAGACCAACTTCGAAAATTGTGATCGACGTTAAAGAGCCGATAGTCGTGGAAAACTTCACTGGCCTGAATTAGAGGAAGAAATAAAAAAATAAATGGATTTTAAAAGAGACAATGGAAAAGCAGTCTCGATCTTAATTTTTTGGCTGTTAACTTGCTACATTAAAAAAAAGTTTTTTTCCACGTGTAATGTTTTGTTTAACAACTCAAAACATAGATGGCAGTAGCAGAGAATTTTTTTGTTTTATTGAGATTATCGTAAAAAATATTATCATATGTATTTAAAGAGAAGTTTCATAATAACTTTTTTTCTGTATAATTTCTTACTTCTATTTTTAATTATATTGTCTATTTTTTATCTTATATGACATTCATTATCGGCAATTTATATTTTTGGATTATTCGCTGTAAAAACTGCCGCGGATTATACGGTGGCTTTTTTTTACTAAAAAAAAAAGGCTTTGCAGATTATATACAGGAAAATACAACAGCAAAAAAAATTACTTGAAGGAAGCTTCTTGAGAAGGCAAGGGCCCACCGGGGTTGTTCAATCACTGAAGTAGTAGTTTAGAAAATTTATTTTTCTGTAAGGGGCCCTGATAATTCAAAAAATTTCAAGTACAGTTGTACAAAATTTGAAATTTTGACCTTTTTTAATATGGAACTATATACATAAAAAAAATATAATTCACAACAAAAAGATTCTCTTGAAATTGGTTAATTCAGGCACGCTATAATTTAGTTCCCTTTAAGTCATTAGTTTTGATATCAATATTCTCTAGCTATGGTGTAACAAAAAAATTAAGGGCATCATTTTTTTTTAAAGTTGTCAATCTAGTGAGAGAAAAATCTGTTAGAGGGAGGCATTCATTACATATACATATATATTAAAATAACTGAAAAAATACTTACATTTTCTTATTCTTTAACAGAGACAACGATTCAATCAAATAATTAAACATGTAACTACTTACAATGTATTACTTATTTCATTTGTGTTACTGGTATTATATTAAACTTCACAATATGAATAGATGTAGCTCCCAAACATCTTTTTTCTGATTTCACTCTTTGGAAAAGCCAGTGGCCTTTTGAACTTTGTAACTGGTTTTAGTTTGGTTTAATTGTCGAATAATTTTTGCAAAATCTTTCACCGTTTTATTGAAAGATTGTTCAGATTCACAATAATAATTTATTAATATGTGTATGCACATGTGTAATGATACTATATTTAAAAATATCAGTTTGTCATCAATTAAAATTTATATTGAATACTTTGAAAACACTATATTAAATATGTAGACTGTTTTTATTTTCAGAATTTCCGCGCTGAAAATAGTATACAGCATACAAAAACTGAAAGAGATATTTTAGTCCAAATCAAGGTAAGTTTTTGTTCTTGTGTATATTTTGGTATTTTCAAGTAAATTTTAAAAATTTTGCTCTTGTGTGAATATTGTTTTAAAAAGTAAATAACAAGGCTCTAATGAAACCAAACTGTTCAACTTACAGCACCCATTTATCGTCCATCTGTACTATGTATTACAGACGCACCGTAAAATATACTTCATTATGGAGTTTCTTCAGGGTTCCGAGTTAATACACTTTATTGAAAAAAAGACGAATTCCGTATTGGATGAAGATTCAGCACGGTAAGTTCATGCTTTAAAGAAAAGGTAATGTTTACTTTAAGAGAAAAAGTTCTCATTAGAATATACAAAAGTATATATTTTTTTATTTTAACTTTGTTGGACAGTTTATAAAAACTTGTTAATATTTTTCCAATTTCCATACTGTGAGTTTTGATTCGAGTCTTGAATCTGGTTTGAAACCAAACCGTGGACGTTTAGTCATCTGCAGATGACAAAAGAAATATAGAGGTTTTTGCATTCGAGTGATGTGCATATATATCCACAAGATTGGGTATGAATGATTTTTTCTTTAAATGCCTTTTAAATAGAAGTATATTTTTACGTTTACTACAATTTGATAGTAACATGTTTTTGATCCTGAATAAACTACTTTTAAAAACCTGATCTCGTAATTAGACTTGCCACCTCTAAGAATACTCTCGTTGAGAACAAACTGTGATAAATTTTTGAGATTTTTCATCTTGAAGTTGCAATTTGTGTTTACCTGTCTTTCCTTTACAATTGGAAAAAATAAGCTTTGTAATCTTCTGAGGGGTTGAAGACGACAATGTTTAGTCTTGTAAAGGTAGAGAGGCAGAATTTTTTTTATGTCAAATGGCATGAGTAACCCTTAATTAATAGGTTACAACCTCACTTTTTTCCTTACATTACTGTGCTATTAACTCCGTTAATGACACTAAACATTAAATGATAACTCACATTTTTTAAAATGCGAGAGCTGGCTAATATTTTTCTCACTGGAATTCTTAATCAAATTTGGAAATGCAAAGTGATTATTTTGAATCTGACATTCTGCAGCATCAAAATAAATGTGTGGTTTAAGGGTATATAATTTAAATCTGTTGAAAATGAATTTAATTTTTGTTAAAAATAAATCTAACATTTTGTTAGGGATCGCCTATAAAATCCATTGAATGGATAGTAATTTATTAACGTAAAATCCGACAGAGAGATAACACAAAAAATAAGATCAAAATTTAAGGGTGCGCATTATGCTCAGAATAAAAGTAAGAGCTTTAAAAATAACTAATGAACATAAAAATTTTAATTCTACACACATTGAAATACTGTTTATGTAAAAGAAATGACATGCCTTATAAATAAAAGCATTGTTGTTTTTTTATAAATTCAGGGATTATACCTTGAATAAATGACTTCAAAACATAAGAGCATTGTATGCTAATATTTCAGAATTTTTTCCTAAAAAAGGGGCGTGCGTTGTATAGCGAAATATGCCTAAAAATTATAAAAGGCAGCTTGAAAGTATAGGGGCGCGTTATACGCCGGATTTTATGGTATATCCATTTGGATTATCTATGTTGTTGCTCATTTACATAAATGTTTATTTCTACCACCCAGGTGACCATATGTATAAATGGAATGTTCTTGTGTTCTTACTCTTATTAAAATGTGTGAACTCAAAATACTGGGAAAATCTAGTAAATTATTAGTAATCTAGTTTATCCATAAAGATGGAATCCTATATATCGTCGGCCTAATTATCAGAATATGTAACTCCTGAGGTGCTAATTTGATATAGGAATGTTACATGCCAAGTTGTTTATGTTCGCCAATATAGATGATAACATTACATTATGGTTATTTTGATATTTTTATCTTGTGGTAATATGGTTGCACCTTGGGTTGCTTGGCGCAATTAAGGAATCGCGCCAAATAACGCTTGGCGTGTAGCATTCCTATATCAAATTTAGTTCCTTTGTGGAGTTATGCATTCTGATAATTTTAAACCAAAAGGTAAATAGTCTCATCCCTTTTTAGATATTCGTCGTTGAATGGTCGATTAGCGATCGTTCCTAATTGAGTGGCTATCACGTGTTTCCGTGACGTGTGATCACGTGAACGGAAGTCGTCTGGGAGGCGGTGGCTTCCAGAACAATAGATATATAAAAGAGATGTTATATTTTAGATTTTCTGGTTGATTCATTTATGGTAGAAATGGGAATATTGAAAGAAATGAAAAGACACGTTTAGAGAGAAAGAAAAGAATACATTGATTATTATTGTCTGGCATCTACTGCGCAACTACTAGGTCGTACTTATAGCTTTTTTTAGAGCTGAGTCGACTTACTTCACTGAACCTTTATCTTACATTGACGACCATGGCTTTATCCACCGACCATACCACGAAAATAGAATACCAGAATGTTTCTCTTCCTTCATTTGGAAAAAATTCACCGGAACCACCGACCAGACCAATTTCATGTGCAAGGCTCGAAGCTACAAAGGTAGATATCCGCCGTTATACTCTCATAGTCCAGGGCTATGAAAATAAGATTGCTGCCCTCAGACATTCAAATACCCAAGATGAACACGAGCCAACTTTTGTGGAGATGGTCGAGCGGAGAGTCCACTATGAGAATCTGCTGGAAAATGCGGTGAGTGAATATGGCAATTTACCTTACTGCGATACCCTTGGCTGCCCTGTTCATGAAACTCCTACTACTTTCCCAATTAAAACTCAGGCTACTAAAAGGAAGGACAAGGATGGCTACACCTCTCCTCTTCCAAGTAAAACCTTTAAAAGTAATGTTTCTAATCAGGAAAAATTTAAACTTAACTAATCGTTTTAAAAATTTACAATCCCAGGATACTGAAACAGCAGGAACCTCTCTCACTAACAATGCAATAAACACCATACTACAGCCTAAAGCAGGGATGGCGAACCAGTGGCATTAATGGCACGTGACACAATATGTTGGGCACGCCAGCGATCAAAATGGTTTGCGTTGTACAGAGTGTTTTTTTTTCAGGTATAGAAGTTTAAGTTGGCATTACTTTCCAAGATGGCGACCGATTTAACAGCTGTCAAATGATTTATTCTCAGTTTAATTTGGCAATTCATCATGAATAGACTCACGTCTGAACAACACTTTCAAATTGTGCAATTTTATTTCGAAAATAATGGTCGCGCGCGCGCGATTTTCATAAGAGAATTTTGTTTAGCGATGAAACGCATTTCTGGTTGAATGGCTACCTCAACAAACAAAACTGCCGCATTTGGAGTGAAGCTAATCCACAAGTGTATGTCGAAACACCGTTGCATCCAGAAAAACTGACTGGTGCGCTTTATGGGCTGGTGGAATCCTTCTTTAAAAACGATGAAGTCCACAACGTTACAGTCAATGGTGATCGGTATAGAGCCATGATTACTAACTCTTTCATTCCTGAATTGAACAATCATGATGTCCAGGAGCTGTGGTTTCAACAAGACGGCGTAACATGTCACACAGCTCGTGCCACAATCGATTTATTGAAAGACACGTTTGGTGACCGCCTAATTTCACGTTTTGGACCTGTGAATTGGCCTCCAATATCTTGTGATTTAACACCACTAGACTATTTTTTGTGGGGCTATGTAAAGTCATTGGTCTATGCGGATAAGCCACAAACGCTTGACCATTTGGAAGACAACATTCGCCGTGTTATTGCCGATATACGGCCACAAATGTTGGAAAAAGTCATCGAAAATTGGACGTCCAGATTGGACTACATCCGAGCCAGCCGTGGCAGTCCTATGCCAGAAATCATATTTAAAATGTAATGACACAAGATTATCTTTCCAATAAAAAAAATTCATGTCAATCGAATAATACATCGTTGTTTTATTGCAATTTAAAGTTCTATACCTCTCAAAAAACACCCTTTATTTTAAAATAACAGGGTTCAATGTGAAGTATTACGAACAAATGGCGCCGAGATCACACTCGTTTGCTTTGTCTTGCCATAATTACGTCCGTCGTGAACTGCAGTTGCTTATGATGCAGAATTTATCTATGCAAGCATAATCAATTTCGTTGACACAACTGCATTTTAAAGCTTGTGTTATATTTACGATTTTTAACTTATTTAATATGGCTAGTTCAGCAAAAGAACAAAAAGGGCACGATCGTAAGTGTTACAGAGAATTTTAAACTTGGTGAATCTATAGAAATATATGGCACTGTTAGTAAAGGCGTCAAAACTGTGTGTTTTATGTCCTGGAACAGTAATTTGCAGAACATCGTCTATAAAACGACATTTTGAAACACATCACAAATAATATTGTCAAAAGTGTGAACCACAGCAAAAGTAATTAATTGTTGAGAAATTTTTTGGCAGATGACTAATGCAGTATGCATTCTACTAAAAGTAACATCTTCAATCATAATATAAGTTATTTGTCATCCAATCTGCAATAACAGAAATCACACTAATGTTACTTTAATTTCAATTACACGTATAACTAAAAAATTTACAGCTATACAGTGTAAAAGGTATTTTTTCGTAGTAAATTAAAAGTTTAGGGAGAGAGTTAGTATTTAGTTTTATTATTTTCCCTGTAATCACAATTCAAAATTATTTGATGGCACGTCCATACCTCATTAAACACATTTTTAGAAAAAATAGCACGTTGATACATAAAGGTTTGTCACCACTGGCCTAAAGCTAACCCCGCAGCCAAAAATCTCCCACCACCAGTTTTTCTCAAAATCACGGATAGCCACAGATCCACCAAGGATTAGATCTTGGTCAACCCAGATTTTAATTAATTTTACTTTTATTTTTCATCTCTTTAAATTTTTTCCCATCCAAGCCTTGCAGTTCAACAATGTTGGGCTGCTGGCACTCTCTGATTGGATGCTCCGTTTTTCAAATCTACTTATACCTCCTTAGCCGAACTCTTGTCTCGGCCAATCAGATCACTCCTTATTCATTTTCTGATATTCAGTTTTTGCTGCATTCGGATTGGCTAGGATAACTCCGCCCACTTTTTTAGCTCAATTTCTCTGATTTTTCCAAGTTTTTAAAGTTATCTTTCATTAATATTTTGTAATCTCGCATCCGAGTAATTTATATTTTCTTAATCTATGAAAGTTATATTTTATTATCCTAATATTTTTCTTACACTGGGAAAATGGTATAATTCTTTAAAGGAATATCAAAATTACCTGATAGGAGGTTAGAGACCGACAGGTCTAGGTATTCCAGCCAGTTTCTCCAACGATCATCACCTCCATCCTATCTCCAACTCCAGGCACCAGTTTGCCACGCCCTCTCTCCACGTACCAACACCCATTCGGGTTGCTTGCTCTCCTCCAAGAACTTCTACTTCTACAGGAACATTAACTCCTATGATATGGGACGGAGGCCATATGCGCGTCGACGACGATTTTTGGACTTTCTCTTTCACACTCACACCCTCCACTTGGGCAGCCATTTTCTGAGCCATTATCCTCACTTCCCAACAAACAATAGGAAGACTCGCTCTCCATCCAGATTCTCCACTGCAAAAATCCTTCGAGATGTCAAGATCCATGCCTCAAAGCCCCACCGCCACTCGTTCAATATCAATGTTCCACACCTTAACATGAAAACTCAACGTAAAGGCAAGTCACAAAACAGACACTAGCCAGATACGGAATTAAGGGTTCTTTGAAACCCAGATGCCCGCACAAATTCCCTTAGATAGATTTTCTCTTTAATATCCTGATCTATTTAGCAATACATGGATGCTCACACTATTACTAGCGGCTTTTTTAAGTCAATAAATTCGTGTGGTATTGACTCAGAAGTGTGGTTTTTGAACTGTTGAGTCTAGACATTGTTTTTGACATTATGTTCGGAAGTTGTTTTTAATGAATTCTCAATTGCTGATTCCAATTGCATATATGGTAATTATTCGGGTTGTATTTTTACTCTGCAACTCTGCTGCCATGTAGTTGTGGCAAACAAGGGGTTATGGGCGGACAAGCTATAACCTAAAAATAGTTTTTTTGCCGTCGGATATTATTGATTACTGAAGTTTCGCCGCCTTTGCTCTTTAGATTTTTCTGCTAAGAACAATTTTTGGTCGCTGTATCATCTTTGAAATGGCTGTTACGAGTTATGAAATAAAACCTCTGAACGCTTTTGACTATACGCAAAAATAAAGGAAATCGGCGAAAATTAAGGGACTTTCATGCATGTGAACGATTGGCTTTATCAATTCTGTACCAATATCAGCACTGAGTATCGCAGTATTATTAAAAACGTAACAGATCCTGCAGAGAATCCTGGATATTGTTGAGGGATAACTTCCGACGCAATAACAGATCCTATCAAATGAAGCTTTTTGGAGAATTTTTTCAATGCAGAATCCAGCCTAATGAGAAATTGAACACATTCTCTTCAAGAATAAAAATAAGCGACCAATTAGAGAGGCAATGGGTAAACCCATGGAGCTAGCGTTACCAACTACTTAAAAGTCTGCCATCAAAATTTGATTCCATAGTTCAAAATATCCTTCAATGGACCGATGAAACATTTAAATATAAAGATGTTTTGTTGGAGTTGTGGCTGCGGAAGAAAACAGAATCAATTTCCGAGATGTTTGAGTCTACAAAGGAGTCAACTCGAGATATTAAGTGTGCAGAAGTCGAAGAGAAGGTGCCACTATTATGGTAAATTTTAGGAGGGGTCGCAATGGAAGTATTGCATCATCTAGTGCAGGGGTGTCCAACCCAAATGATCTTGCGGGCCACACGTAAAAATATGTATCTTTGTATCACATTCTGAAACATTGATTGGAGTGAAAATTTGAAACAGAATGAATTATTATTGTTGTTTTCATGTATACACAGACATAGATAATATAATAATGCAACGTTATATAAATAATGTTTAAAATATTACAGTTGCCATTTTCTTGAAAATTGCGGTGTTGCTATTGAATTGATCTTTCGTTACTCATTGTTGAAATTTGGTAGTGCTGTCATTTGCAACGATTAAGTATACATTGTCCTTTATCTCATAACCGTCCTGAATATTTTTTAAAACTTTAAAAAACATCTCTCTCTGTGTGTGTGTGACTGCCTCTTGCTTTTTGGGCACTCCAAACAGAAAAGGAGGAGGAGAAACGAAAGTTGCACACATAGAGAATCATGTACCATCCATAATAAAGGATATGCATAGTGCGATTCGAAATTTATTAAAAAAGTAATTTATTGTAATAAAATCAAATGTAACTATTTGATAAAATATAAATATATTTTAATCTAAAGGACATTTCTATTATCAAAAAGGATTTATTTTAAAACACGAACAGGTAACAGGCAAATACATTATAAATTTCCCCTCAAATAAACTTCAAAATGAAAAAACTTGAAAGATCTGATATTTAAAAAAAAAATTTAGAGTCAGCGGGCCGCGTGTTGGACACCCCTGATCTAGTGCATTTAATCGACAATCCAGAGAATATGGGACAAGCCCAAAATTACGTCGACATCCACCAGTGCCTTCACCTATTAGGTCTTCTGTGTCAAGTGATGAGTTCCAGTGTAATACTTTTCGAAGTATTAGACAAGACACAGAAACTATTCATTTAAGGACCTAAGCAGGTACCATGGTTCAACAAATTTGTAGCACGTCAAAATGAAGGTAAGAGTAAATTGTCCCTCCCTCCTTTTTTAATGAAAATATGTGGTGCTAGCTGTAAATGGTGTTGAATTTCCCATAGAAGGAAAGGGTAATGTAAAAATTACGTTTAATGGTAATGAATGCTTACTCAAAAATGTATTCTTTTCTAGTAGATTAACCCCTTCAAGAGAGACCAGCGGAAGGAGAAAGGAGCGCTTCCCCAGGCCCGTACGTTTGGAGAAGATCCGCACGTACAGGACCAGGCGAATTTCCTGGCTAAGCCTAATTTCATGTAAAAATTCATAAGGTTTTAAATGCAATCAAATGCGCTAAAACCTACAATTTACTATCATTGATAATATTTGAACATTTACAAATTTTACATTACATTATTTTGACAAAAAACAATTGCCAATTTTAAAGAAAGAGTTATTTTAATTAAAAGAAAAAAAAATTGACAAAGATCACATATATTTGCATACGAATATAGAAAGTATAAGAAAACTGAGAGAGAAATACTTTCAGATTTTAAGATAACATAGAAAATTTAAAATCCGGAAATTGATCAAAATATTAAAACTCCTATTTTGCTTTTTTTTTTATTTTTGTCGCTAAATTTTTCTAAATTGGAAGCATTTAAGAATCACTCTTTCATAATTTCTGCATCAGTAAACGGTTTCATATGATTACCAATAATTTAACAAATTTCATTGGGTGCCTTTGTTACCGCTGTGACATTACCACTGACAAAACACTTTTTTTTTGGTGTTGTAAAGATTATTCAAGAAAGCCTATTTATCATCTCTTGAAAGAGATTTTCGAGCAAAAATGTCATTGAATGTGATTCCTGTTCATGGGTATTTTTTTAAATACAACACTTTCGTGATAAATCAAACAATTACTGAACCATGCTTGTTTTTCTCTACAAAATAGTCGACTTCCCAATATTCTTGAAACAATATATTTTTTTGAATATTTTTCGCTTGCATAATGTGAAAGATAGTTAAAAATTAGCTCCACACATAAAATGGTTGCTACTCCACTGTTGTCTATTATCAATAATGAAAAAGAAATAAAATATCAACTCGCACCCATACAACATCGACAGCAAAATTGATGTATTTGATTTTTTAACAAAGAATTTTTTTCCCCACCAGATTTTCATAAATGGATTTTTTAGAGCAATGGGTCATGACTGGGCCACTTAAAAAGGCTTGGTGGGCCACAGGTTGAGTATCGCTGGCTTAGAGGGTTAATACATAACTTTCATCTGAAAATATTCTAAATGAGAATTATAAAAAAATAATATAAATGTGGAAATATTAGTCTGCGACCTAAAAAGAAATAATGTCGTAAGCACTTTATATTCCTGACAGCGATGGCGAGTATAGTAAAGCATTCCATCTTTTCGTGACGTCCTCAAAATGCTGTTATGGCCTGTTCTTTCAAGGTGGCTTTGCTCATACACATACTTTAAAGAATATATCTCAAAATAATATTTAAAGTAGATCATTTTCATTTTTTGTATATCAATAATATAAAATATCGAAGAATAATTTTATTATTTTTAATATTTAAAGTGAAAAGACTTCAACATGTTTTAACTCGGGAGCAGGCGCGCACTCGGTACGGTCGGAGTTATTGAGTCACGCCAATCCTTTTTTTTTATAATTATTTTATTGTACACGATACAATAGTGAATAATTTAGCTAAGAGAAAGTTTACTTTCAAGGACTTTTCAATTTTTCTTTGGTAATAAATAAACAGTTTTGCCAGAATTAACGATTTCGTAATCTGTGTCCCGCGCGACCACTTCCGGGTAAAAAGTATATTCATTATGATAATATGTATGTTACTGCTAAAAAATTGTGTGAAACGTTTTTCGTTATGCTTTATACATTGAGAAAATTTATAAAAATATGTCTTGGCCAAGTAATCCTTCATGTGCGTGTGTGTGTGCTCTCTCCGTGGTTTTCCAAATATCATAAAACTTTTGCATGAAAAAAAAGCGCAACAGAGAACACGTAAGAGAGGGGTCATAACTAACTGTACCAATAACTTAGAAGGTCAAACAGATTACAGCTATAATGTGCAGTATTTCAAAAATAATGACAGTGATGAATTTTTTATGTTCCTAAAGTTTTTCGATTCTGGGTCCGGGATCTGGTTTTTCTCTGAAAGAGTAGTATGTAGGTCAAAAAAAGGCGTAATAAAAAAATCTCTCATCACGGGATGACAGCAAAATCAAATAAAAGTTTTTTTATTTGGTTGTAGGATCAAGGATAGCTAATTAGGTATTGATGAAGTTTTTATTTTTGATGGCTTAATATAGCCTATAAATTATATCAGAGTAAAAGTGCATTTTTTTATTATGTCTGAAAGTATTTTGTTTTAATTCATTCCAGTAAACTAATTATTTTGTAAATCTTTTATTTTCGATATGCTCGCGCCCCCCTCGTAAGGTCATCGCCCCCCCAGGAGGGCGCGCCCCACAGTTTGAGAAGCACTGCAATAAGCAGTTAGGTATGAGACATCTATCTTACAAGCTCTGTAATTAATTTAAGATAGTTCTCAAACAGTGCCAATTTAAGCTTATTTCGGGCGCAGAAGGTTTACAAGGCCCCCTTGACACTGGCGGATCGAAACTTATAACCAAGAAATCTGGTTAAGTTCAGCTTATCCATACCTGTGGGCGCCCAATGGATAAACCCCGACTGTTGTGAATAAAAATGATTTGTGTGAATGAGTGGCTGCATGGCGCCACGTTTTTGTAACTGTGAAGAGGTTGTGTGACGTCATTATGTTCTGTATATAAAAAGGGTGAAGCAATCACGTGCTCACTCTCACTCGGTAGTTCTGAATAAACTAAGTTACTTTAATTGACTGGCTCGAGACTGAATTTCTTCCTCCATCGGGTAGATGCAGCTCGCAGAATTTTAGAATCGAAATTGTTCTTTACATAAGTTTTTGGTACCCATGGCGGGACTGGTTGTTGGTTGGAAGCGAAACTGAAACCGAGAGAGAGAATTTAAATTATTGAACTTAACTTTTTGAACTATAAAATGGAAGTGAATGCTTTAAAAGCGGAAAGAAAAGGGCTGGAAACAG
Organism: Trichonephila clavipes; assembly: GCA_019973935.1. Taxonomy (NCBI): domain Eukaryota; kingdom Metazoa; phylum Arthropoda; class Arachnida; order Araneae; family Nephilidae; genus Trichonephila; species Trichonephila clavipes. The sequence continues at coordinate 91,497 of BMAU01000653.1, read as the reverse complement.
CATTTTCTCTGTCTGAAAAAGATTGAAACCGAACTCATAAAAGAAAACATCGATATGAATCAACTTTCGACTTTGAAAACTCAATTTATGGATAAATTTCAGAGACTCGATACTTGTCAGAGTCAAATTTCTGAACAACTCTTGGATACAGAAGATGCCGTGCAAGAATATTTAGATGATATGGAAGACGCAGAAAACTACCGTGACCGCTACATCGAAATGTGTACTCGAGTAGATTTGAAAGTACGAGAAACCGTTGTTCCTACCGAAACTGAAAAGAGAAGCTTTAAATTACCGAAAATCGAACTGAAAAAGTTCAGCGGTGAAGCTAAAGACTTTTTGGCCTTCTGGAGTCAGTTTCAGAAATTTCACAATGATAAAAGCATTGCGGAAGAAGACAAAATGCAATATTTATTGCAATCCGTGGAACCGAAATCGAAAGCAGAACGATTAGTGTTGAGTTCCCCTGCAACGGCGGAAAATTATCCTAAAGCCATTGATCAATTAAAAGAGAGATTCAGTCGTGGAGACTTGTTTGTACAAATTTACGTACGTGAACTTTTAAATTTAGTAATGAAAAACGCTGTTTCTGGAAGAACGAAAACTGATTTGTCCACCTTGTACGATGAACTTGAAGGGAAATTACGGTCGTTGGAGAGCCAAGCCGACTGCATCAGCTCTGGCGAGTTCCGAAAAGTCCTCAGGTAAGAAAATCAATACTGTGTATTTTGTGAGAAATATCCCAGTGAAAATTGCTTTAATGCTAGAAAAATGTCTTTAAATGCTAAGAGACAATTGTTATTAAGAAAAGGTGCTTGTTTTATTTGTTTAAATAGATCTGGTCATTTGAGTAAAAATTGTGATATTAATTGTTCTAAATGTAATTATTCTCATTTTGAAATTATGTGTCCAAAATTAAATAAGAATTATGATCAAAAATTGTGTTCCATAAAAACTGAGAACTCTCTATCAAGTAACTGCAACAGAAACCAAAGTATTTACTTTCAAACTCTCTGCGTTTTCATTCGCATTAAAGATCAGGAAAGGAAAGTTAAGAGTTCTGATTGATACCGCTTGTGAAAATAGCTACATTAGTGAAAGTGTTACTAGTATTTTGAAGGCCTTCCACTTAGAGAGGAAACTATAATTCATTCTCTATTCGGGGGCAACGAAACTAAACCGAAACATCACAGCGTGTTTTCTATTGAGGTCGGTGATTTGAAACACTCTTATGCATGTAGTTTTGAAGTGCTATCCGAAAAGAAAATATGTGGATTTATTTCTAAGATTGAGGATAAGCGTATTTTAAATGAGTTAAAAAAATAAAGAAATTATTTTATCGGATTTAAATTGTAAAGAAACGGAAATTGGGCTTTTGATTGGGGCTGATAATATGGGGAAATTATTGACTGGGAATTTAATTGAATTTGATTCGGGTTTAACAGCTATTGAAACTAAACTAGGATGGAAGGTAATTGGAAAAGTATGTTCGAACGATAAAAACGTTATGTTAACGACATCGTCTTTGCATGTTCGGAATGTTAGCGTTAAAGAATTATGGGAACTTGATGTTTTAGGAATAACGGATCCCTTACTTAATGAGAATACGAAAGAAAATTTTGAATTAACCGATTTTAAGAATAAAATGAAAATTCTTCCCGATGGAAGATATGAAGTTAAACTCCCATGGAAATGTAACTCTGAAAATTTGCCCAGTAACAAAGAACTAACATGGAAAAGACATCTACGGATGATGAATAAATTAAGAAACGGTAAATTTTTTGATGATTATAAAAGTGTGTTTAGGCAATAGGAAGATTTAAATATCATTGAACGTGTGCCGGAAGTAGAACTGAACAATGAATGCCATTATTTACCGCATAGACCCGTGATTAAATTAGATAGTGTGACTAAAAAAATACGACCCGTATTCGATGCTTCGGCCCGTGAAAAAGGGAATCCATCTGTAAGGAACCGCTGCCTGCACCTGGCAACAGGTCGTACGAGAGACGATATAGAGGGAAAGATCTGGCAACGACAGAGGAGAAAAGGTCGGAACGGGGGAGAGAGAGCGGTGGCGAAGAAAACCGAGGTTGTGAAAAGTAGAGACGGCTGAACGATGTATCGTAATTTTGTAACATCTCAATATATTCTTTATTTTAAGAAATATCCCATATAAGGTGTGGGACAAAACCCTGTCTGCAATTATTTTCAATTCACAATGCGAACACGATCCGAAAAGAACCCACAAGTTTACACTGGTGTCAGAAGTGCGATGCAATGGAGCAGAAGTTAAATGAATAAAATTTTTCACAAATTGATCGGTGTTCGTGCTAAATAATTGTGAACAAGGTTCTAGTGGACATTCGGTTTGAAAGGAAATAGAATCCTGCAGTGTATCTTCAAGTTGATGACCACGTGCATCCCGGGAATAGCCCTGCAGCAGTTTCAAGTAAAAAAAAAGACCTTCTTCATATGGAGTTTTACCATCACCTGCCGAGTTGGGCTATGAACGAACAGATGTCGTATTTTTCTTCATTTTCTGATGAATGGAGCCGTGATCTGAAAACAACGAAGGAAATCCCAGTAGTGTTCAAGTACAGAAACAGCGTTCATGTCGAGGTAAGTGGCTATTGTTCCCCTAAGTTAAAATATTGTGTGAATATTTAAAAGAGCAATGGGATGCAGTCATATTTAATTTGTTTTTTTAAAAATAAAATAGAAAAAGCAGATATATCTGAAAAAAGAAAATTTCATTGGTTTATTGCAATATTCTATGTTGGATTATTGTGTAGATGAAATAAGAAAATTGTGTACTTATTTTACCTGGAAATGATAGGGTATCATTTTAAATGTTGTAAAATATGGTATTTAGAGTTCTAGTGTTAAACTATAATTTCTTTTTTATCATCATTCTTTACTGTTTTGAAGCACAAAACAGTAAAGCACAAAACTCTTCTCCATAAAAAATATATATGCATGCCATTTTTCATAGTGATCGGTTGAACAGTGTTGGAGTGAAGCGAGGTCATGCATACATGCAAACATCCATTTTTACTTTTTAGATAAACAAATGGCATTAAGGAATCTTAATGTTCGGATAATTAAAATACATAGATACGTATATACATTATATAACTGGTGCCCGCGACTTCGTCTGCGCTGGATTAGTCCTTCGAGTGTAGCTTTTATTTTCTTTTTTCTCCAAGGTTCTCTATATATCTTTATACCAAAATTCATCAAAATTGGTTCTACGGTTTAGTCGTGAAGACGTAACAGACAGACAGAGTTACTTTGAGAGACCCTTGTTCTATGTTGTGTAATGTATGTAAACTGAAACCAAGTATTTTTGATGATCTCACTGATAGGTATTATAAATCCTATATTTTGTGTTGATAGATGTACGGCTGTATATGATGATTGATAGTAATGCAAAAGTTATAGGTAGCTATTGCAATATATATCTCTCTGAGACGCCATGTAAGTGGCATGCTGAAGACGCCGAGCTTGGGACTGTTCAGGTGTCTTAGCAGCCCGTTGAGATGCCAGATATTCTGCCTGACGTCGGCGCCGAACTTGGGACCACTCTGGTGTCTCAGCAGCTCTGAGCTGCATCACGCTCCACCTGTTCAAGCCTTCGCAGTTCGGCTTGCGGAAACGTTTCGTTAAATCTAGCTACTTTCATAGCTCGAGCTGAATTAGAGCGTTGGGAAAGATTAGACTTACGCTTTCGCGGCATAATTCTTAGTAGGTGCTTCAGTTCAGTTCAGGTTTTGTGGGATATGAAGCAACAAAGGCTATGATCCCCTAAAAGACAGATGTTACTTAAAAATTAGTAGATGTCAAAATATTTCAGTTTCTGGATAAAAAATCTGAATGTTAATCTGTTAGACATAGCTTTCTCCAATAATTCTTTGAAAGTCAGGTTGTGATGTGGATCGATTTTGAGAAAATGTTTTAGATGATTTCGAGAGAGAGAGATGAATATATCTATTGCAGTTTAACAAGATGTGGTCCAAATCGTTTAAGCAATTACAAGATCTACAATTTGCGTTATCCGATAAATTGAATTTATGTAGAAGTCCTGGAGTGATGATCATTTTGCTGAAGATTCGAGTACATAGGATTTCTTCTCTTCTGTTTCTTGTCCATTTAGAGATGGTGCTTATGTTAGGAATATTTCCCAAGTTTACAAAATATTTACTTGAATAGAAATTATCATTGGCTTTTTTAAAACTCTCTTGATATATTTTTTTATTGATGTCTTCTGAGGAAATCCAGTCGATGTAAACATTAGACTCTGTGACAGTTCTTGCGAGATTATCCGCCTGTTCATTCCACAATATATTTGAGTGTCCCGGAGTCCAAAGTAAAATCAACTGGTTATTATAAAGTGATAGAATGTAAATCTTGCTAGCTAATTTATGGATGACACTATGGGATTTAATTGAGTAATTTTGAAGAGCAGAGAGATTATCAGACAAAATTAACAAATTCTTGTTTATAATAGATAGATCATCTAGAGCTTGGCAAATAGCCAGAGCTTCAACTGTAAAAATAGAATTATTGTGATTTATTCTATAAGCAAAATAGGAATTTGCCGTAATACCTGCAATAGATGTAATTTGCTCATTTTTTGAGGCATCCGTAGCTATTATATAAAAGTCCTGGAAGTTACGGTTTACCGTTTCATCAAATAAACTCCTTATAATTTGAACTGGTAAGCTTTTATCCTGAAATGCGAAATTATTGATATATATTTTGCATGGGAGAATTGAAAACGATGTTGTTCTGGGGATTGAGATAATTTGACTACTAACAGCATTCAAAGGGTTTAGTATATTTATAATAGAATTTTTATCTTCCATAATATTGAGATTCAGAAACTCAGGGTTATTGCTATATAATGGAGAAAAGGTTTGATTAGAAATTTGAGAAAGGAAAAACTTATTTGCCAATCTTCGTATTTTGTCTGACAGAATTTCTTGTCCAGCCAATTTTAAAAGTACGATGTTTGGGGTCCATTGTGGAAGTCCCAGTGCAATTCGAAGTGCTTTGGTGTGAATGATATTAAAAGGTTTCAGTTGGTTATCAGACCATTTATTTATTATATGACTAAAGTAGTAGAAAATACTGCATATACTATTATTTACTATTTTGATTAGATCTGCTGTTCTTGGTCCATGATGCTTATATGCCATAGCCTTAAGGCCATTAATTTTTTTCAAGGCTTTGTTATTTAATTGGTTTCTTAATGAAATATTCTGGCTCCGCTTGGAAAAATGAACTAAATATTTGATAGAGGATTGCCAAGGGAGAGAATGTCCCTCCAATAAAATATTAGGAAACGTATTAATTCTTTTGTTTGATAACTCAGATATTGTACTTTTATCTGGACTAAGAGAAAGCTTCCAATATTTACACCATTGAGAAATTCTGTCCAGCGTGTTTTGCATTTTTTTGCAAATATAATCAAGAAAATGATGAGAGCAGTAAAGAAAAACGTCGTCCGCATAAACAGAGCTTTCGATGTCATTTTCCAGAGTTTCAAAAAAATCATACATATGAATAGTATATAAAATGGGGGATAGAATACTGTCTTGTGGCAGACCTTGGGGAAATATCCTTATGGAGGAAAGATAGCCCTTCCATTTGATTTGAAGTGAAGTGAATGTGGGGTTCAGTGGCGCAAGGGCCAAATTTGGCCAGGCTGCGCCAAACACTTGTTAAAATAAAAGCCGTATAATTTTAAAAATATATATGTTTAAAAGTATATATGTACACACATATATGCATACATACATAGATAAAATATATTAAAAATACAAAGAAACATACAAATCTAATTAAATGTAAAAATTCAATTTTTAAAAGGAAGGCAAAAAGGTTTTGGTGGGGGGATTCCCCCACCAGTCAGATAAGGTTAAAACAGATGTATGAAAGAAGATGACGGTTAAAAACGGGACAATCTATTAAAATATGATAGACTGAATATGGGACTTTGCACGAGGGACATTCTGGGGCATTTTCACCCAACAGAAGGTGCCTGCGCGTGAAACGAGTGTGACCAATGTGAAGTCGAGTCAAGTGGACATCATGTCTTCGCACTGGTAGTGCTGCCCAATGAGAAGTGGAAGGATGAATGCTATGCAGTTTTTTGAGGACCTGTTGATCCCAAGCCTCTTGCCATACACGATGGATATAGTTCTTTGCAGAAGTTTTTAAATCCTGGTAACAGACAGGCCGCTGCATGTGATCAGACATTGATCGTGCAGCAGTATCAGCCCGTTCATTACCAAGTATACCCACGTGTCCAGGTACCCAGGAAAAAATTATATCAAAACCCTTCCTTTCCAATTTTCGCAGAAGAAGTATTTCGATCACAGTGGGGGTGTCGGCGTTCTGTTAAAAAATGCAAGGATTCTAGAGCACTCATGCTGTCAGTGTACACACAAAAATGACGGTGGTTGGAAATTAATATATGTTGAAGTGCGATAAAAATGGCAGTTAATTCTGCACTAAAGACAGACATGGAATTATGTAAGCTAAAACTTAAAATGGTATTATTAAAAACAACACCACACCCAACCTGTCCTGCAGTCTTCGACCCGTTCGTGTAGACGGGTATGTACTTAGAATACTTACTGCGATGAAAAGAAAAGAGTTGCTGATAAATAACATCGGCAGTGCCTGCTTTGTCATAGCCCGAAAAGGGGTTGTGATAGTTAAAAATGTGGATGTCCCAGGGTGGAAATGCAAGGATATTATTTTCCTAGATATTTATGTTATTTAAGTGGGCGTCATTTAGAACAGCCTTTGCTCTTTCCGAAAAAGGTTTGATGTTAAATGAACGGGCTTCATACAGTCGGGTGAGACCAATGGCAAGAGCAAAGGGTTTAATGGATGAGAAAGAACAGACATAGCACGAATAAAATAATTGGCACATAATTGCCTCCGCCTTAGTTCTAAAGGTGGTTGGTGGCATACCACATACAAGCTGGTAACAGGTGAAGTTCTGAAGGCACCAGAGAGAGAGCAGATTCTCAGAGCAGAATGATGTATTGTGTCCAATCGTTTTAAGACATGCACGAGCAGAACCGTACACTACACAACCATAGTCCAAACGGGAAAATATTAGTGCTTGGTACACTCGGAGTAACGAGACTCTATCCGCTCCCCATAAGGTAATTTATAGTACCTTTAAGATGTTGAGGGATCGTCCACACCTCTTCCGCAAGTAAAGGACATGCGGAAGGAAAGTCAATTTGCAATCAAAGATTACTCCGAGGAAGCGCACCGCACTGACGACAGGTATTTGAATATGTCCTATATGAATAGAAGGATCTGGGTGTAGATTACGTTTCCTGCAAAAATGGACACAGCTGCTCTTGGGTGGAGATATCGTGTGTCCATTCTGATCGCACCACTGAACTAATCGATTGACAGTTATTTGCAGCTGTCGCTCAATTAGTCGCATATCTGAACCTTGACAAGAGACCTGCAGATCGTCAACATAAAGCATTCCTCGTACTGAAGGTGGAAGTTGATGAAGTATGTTACTCATATGAATATTAAAAAGGTTAACGCTCAAAACGCTACCCTGAGGAACACCTTGATCTTGAATGAATTTATGAGAAGATGAGTGACCAATGCGTACATTAAAATAATGAACAGCTAAAAAGTTAAAATAAAAATAGGAAGATTTCCCCTTAGGCCAAAATCATACATATTACGGAGAATCCCATAACGCCAAGTTCGGTCGTATGCCTTTTCTATATCAAAGAAAAGGGAAACCAAGTGGTTTCTCCTAACAAAGGCATCCCTGATTTGCGACTCTAGGAATACGAGGTTATCAAGAGTGGATCGGCCCTTGCGGAATCCACTCTGCAGAGGAGAAATACACTTTTCTTTCTCTAAAACATATACCAAACGGGTATTTACCATACGTTCAAAGGTCTTACAGAAGCAGCTCGTCAGAGCAATGGGACGGAAACTCAGAGGATCTGTTGCCGGCTTAAGGATTGGAATCACAATGGCCTCCCTCCAGCTGGAGGGAAAGCAATGCTCCTTCCAAACTCTGTTGAATAAAAAAAGAATGTTGGCCAGAGAGTTTGGATGTAGATGACGGAGCATCGCGTATGTGATTCCATCCGGTCCGGGGCTTGTATTGTGCGCTTGAGTGAGTGCCTTTTGTAACTCAGTAATCGTAAAATCACAGTTATACGGAAAAAAGGAACGAGTGGAAAAATTAATCGGAGTACGCTCTGATTGCCTCTTAATCTCGAGAAAACGATAATTATAAGAGGCTGCACTCGATACACTCTGAAAAGTTTCACCCAGAATATTAGCTATTTCGTCTGGGGAAGAAAAGATAGTCTGATGTTTGTAAAATAGAGAAGGAAAATTCCCGATATATCCCGTTTGCTGCCTTGACCTTTTTCCATAATTGTTTACTGGACGTTGACGAAGTGAGTGAGGACACATATCGAATCCATGATTGCCTCTGACTCCGACGCCTTACTCTGCGAGCATTTGCTTTTGCCTTTTTGAACGCCAAGAGATTCTCCGTAGTGGGATATCTGCGAAAGATTCCCCATAACTTCCGCTGGTTCTTATATGCTGTCTGACAATCAGCATTCCACCAAGGTTTGTAATGTTGGAATGAATGACTTGAACTCTTTGGTATTGAGAAATCAGCAGCAGCAATCAAAACATTGGTGACTTCTTGTACAGCAGTATCAACACTGTCTGTCTTGACCATTGCATCAGTTATCACAGCCAACTGCGTGAAAAGGGCCCAGTCTGCACGACTAGAAGAATACGTAGGTGGAAAGGTTTTTCCACCCGGATCAGAATCGTGAGAAAGGATAACAGGGAAGTGGTCACTATTATAGAGGTCCTTCTCAACTGACAAATTTAAATGAGGTAAGAGTGATGGTGAGCAGATGGCCAAATCTAATGTGTGAAAGGATCGTGTGGGTTCGTGAAAGTACGTTGGTTCCTCGGGATTAAGCAGACAGAGACAGTGATCAGAAAGCACCTGTTCAATCTGTCTGCCACGAGGGTTCGTCTTCGTACTACCCCACAGAGTGCTATGTCCATTGAAGTCACCAAGTATGATAAAGGGTGCTGGCAACTGATCAACCAGGTTGTTCAAGTCATGTTGGTGGATAACAGTATTTGGTGGCAAGTAAAGACAGCAGACTGTGATTAGGCTCGTGGAGTGGATTCTCACGGCTACAGCCTGTAACGAGGTATGGAGTGGCAGAGCACTAGATGGAACATCGAGGGATGTAAAAATACATACGCCTCCGGACACAGAGGGTCCCTCCGTGTCTTTCCGCACACAACCATACCGACGTATCTTTGTAGTGTGACAAGACTTCAAGAAAGTCTCTTTGAAGTGCTACGCATACTGGATGGTACTGACGTATGATGTCTTTTACGTCATCTGTATGCGATCTATAGCCACGACAGTTCCAAGAAACCAGGGAAGTTATTTTTTGGGCGAACTTGGTGAAAGGGGCCCTTTTAAGGGATTTTCTGCCACTTGTTTAAAATCAGCCTCTAAAAGGCTCTCATCTTCTTCGGGTGCCAGACCTGTGACGTAATCCGTGTCAGAAGGATTAGCGTCTGTGTCCATGGCATCCGAGGTTTTAAAAGTTTTCCGTCTGCGAGATTTTTTGGAGACGGGAGATATTTCATTGGGGGAATCTTGTTCCCTCGCAATCTTTATGGATGAGTTTTTTTCATGATTTTTCTTTAAAATGGATGTAGGTTTTATGCGCATTAAGTCTATTTTTGTTATCTTTTCGGGGACGATGTAGTGGAGATGGTTGTTCTTTAATTTTCCCTTTTGTCTTGGACATGGGAGTTGGTGGCTGGGGATTCGATATAGTAGATTTTTTTGAAGAAATGGAAGGTAAGAGTTGCGTTTGGGCAGAGGATGATGTGTTGATAGCAGTAGTAATATTTGTTCTTTGTTTGGATGATAGTGGTGCAAGTAATTTTAAAGGTGGACAGTTTATTTTAGTTATATTTTCATCTGTTTGGGTAGAATTATTTAAAGTAGAGGATTTGGTAGCTTGAGCGTAGGTTTGAGGTAATTGTGGGACTATTAATTTACGTGCTTCTGGGTAAGAAATATTTTGAGTTTTTATTTCCTGTATTTGTTTCTCTATTTTCCATTTAGGGCATAATTTGGAGTCTGATGGATGAGGTTGTAAGCAATTAATACATTTAGGCTCTAGACTGCAATCTGTGGAAGCATGTCCAACAGATGCACATCTAGAGCAAGTAAGTTGACCGCGGCAGGAAGTTTGTGAATGTCCGAACCTCTGGCACTTAAAACAGCGCAGAGGATTTGGTATATATGGACGTTCTTTGCAATTTAAGTATCCAGCTTTAATGTTTGATGGTAATTTAGGGCTATTGAAGGTTAGAATTAAATTTTTAGTGGGAAAAAGGGACGAGTCTTTTTTTTTACTGAAATTCTTCTGACCTGGGTAACACCCTGGTCAGAAAGTCCTTCCAAGATTTCTGCTTCAAAGGAAGACAAAAGATCTGGTTCGGAGATGACGCCTCGACATGAATTCAATGATTTGTGAGGAGTTACGGTTAACGGAAAATCTAAAAAGGTTTTAGCCAACAAAAAAGATTTACTTTGTAACGCAGATGTAGTCTCGATTAGTAAGTCACCAGATCGTAGTTTTTTAATAGATTTCGGTTCTCCGCCTATTCCTATTATAGCTTTGTGGATAACAAAAGGAGATTTTCGTGCCATTTCACAGTTTGGTAATGATAAAATTAAAAAGCTTGAACATTTAGCAACGTTGTCAATAAGAAGGTTGGGTAATCCCGGGCAGGAATTCAAAGAATCCATGGGCCGAGCATCATGAGTTGGGTAGGGTGGGATGGGCGTTTTAATAGATGCGTTTTGAGTTTTTTCCTTATTTGGATTTATTTTGAATTTTTTTTTGAGAAAGGAGGAGGAGAATCCCTTTTGATTTTCAGAGGACTAGTTTGGCAGGGCTAGCCCTAGATTCAGCAAACAGTAGTGGCCTCGGGAGAGCCCCCCGCTCTGCAATGCAGGACCCCATCCAGGCACCACCTGGAACTACAAGACAGGCGGGATTATACACCAGCTGATAGAGCAGCCAGGACATGCTGGTTAGGCTGCCCCGGGCTCCTGTACTATCTGGCGGCCTGAGACGCAAAACTCAGATTTTCTCCTGTACCCTCTACATAGCCGCTTCCTCCAAGACCCCACCGCACCAGTCCAAAGGTCTTCAAAAGTTCAAAACCCCGCTCCCAGTGCCAGGCTTCCCAGGGAGCAGTCCGTTATGTCATCATACCAATAGTGAAAACCCATCAGACACAACTTCATTCCACTCAGTCCTGGTCTGCCACAGGACTTCGTGGCAGAAAAATAAAGATAATAAGTTGAACACAAAAAAATCAATAATCGAACATAAAAGAAGCAACAAAATCAAAATATTAAAAGAAATTTTTAAAAAATCAATTGAAAAGAACGTAATATAAAATATAAACCATAATACGGTAGTAAAAAATATTAAATTGTTTACCAGAAAAAAATAAAGTTGGAACCAATTTCATTGTCCAATGTGGGTCTGTGGTCTGGACGTGAAAAGAAGAAAAGGGAAATTGGAATGGCAAGAAAAGGGCCCAAAATAGAGAAAGATCACTAGGGTTCCCCGGGTTCGTGAATCCCGTGTTTACCAAAGACAGTAAACCCCTAGGAAAAAGGAAAAGATCACTAGGGCACCTCGGGAGCGTGAAACCCGTACTCACCTAAAGAAGGTGAGCCCCCTGAGGGGCCATTTGATTTGAAAAGATCGATAAGTGAGAAATTTGTGGATCCAAATAGCTGCTTTTCCTGTAATACCGATTTGTAGGCATTTATAAAGAAGACCATCTACATAAACTGAATCGTATGCACTTTTTATATCCAAACTTACTCCAACAAAGTATTTCTTTTTTAATTTTGCATCCATTATTGCTTTATGAATGAGATAGGTAGCACTTCTGCTATTTTTAAAAGAGACGAAACCGTAATGTTGCGGATGAAGTTTTCGTTCTGTGGTTAGAAAATAGCTTAATCTATTGGTGAGAACTCTTTCAAATGTTTTTGAAAAGATGGAAGTCAGTGCTATTGGTCTATAGGAGAATATGCGAGTTTTGTCTTTACATTGTTTAGGAATCGGGAGAATGACTGCATGCTTCCAAGAGTTTGGAACTATTGCATTATCAAATAAATCTTGAAAATATCTTAATATTATTTCACAACCATTACGATCCAGATTTTTTTAAAAAGATGCTGTAATATGATCAGCTCCAGGAGTTGAATTTTTAGAAAGTTTTATTGCTCTATGGATTTCAAAAATATGAAAAGGTTTATTAAGATTGTTGTCCTCTTTGTGGAAAAAGTCCAAAGGAATTGGTTCATGATAAGCGTTTTTAGATGCAAAGTCCGCAAAAATATTTGCTTTTGAATTTGAGGTTGTGTAATATATCTATTATTAACTTGTAGAATATTATACTTGGATTCTATTTTCTTAGTATTAGAGAGCTTTTTCAGAATATTAAAAAATATCTTTGGATTAGAAACATTATTGCAAATATTATCCCAATACAATCTTTTGGCATTTTTTATATGAATTCTTAGTTTACTAGCGTATTGTTTGTATTTGATCCATAATTGCGGAGAAATGCTACGGATAGCCTTTTTTCTGAACTTTTTTAATTTATAAAAATTATGGCAAGTGCCATTCCACCATGGAGGGAAAGATTTGTTAGAAATTTGAACAACTCTGGTATTACTGTAAATAATTTTTGAAATTGTATCAGTAAAATTATCTATATTTTCCTCTGGGTTGCTTAATATAATCTGCACTTCATTTTTCACCCTTTGCCAGTCAATTTTTTTGATTAACCTTTTACTGGGTCTTATTAATGAAAACTCGGTAATTACTGGAGAATGGTCACTGTCAAAGAAACAATCTGAAACGTAACAGTTAGTATGTCCATAGAGACTCGAGGAGCAAATTGTGAGATCAATTAAAGAAGTTTTACCCGTGGAATTTCTATAAGTAGGAACAGTTGTATTTAGAAGTATTGAATTAGAATCAGTCAACCAGTCAATAAAAATATTACTATTCCTTGAGCTGTGATCCGATCCCCACATCGGGTGATGCAGGTTAAAATCGCCAAAAATGAAGAAAGGATCTGTTAATGATTCAAAAAAAGATTTTATTAAGTTAATATTTAGTCCACATGGTGCGTAGATATTTATAACATAAAAAGAAATATCTTCAATATATATTTTGACAATAAGTATTTCTAAATCGTCTATTTGTGATATCTGTAGAGGGATTTGTTGAGCAGAAACGTTTAAAGGTACAGCTATTATCAAGCCACCTCCTGATCTATTTTGTCTATCTTTTCTGAAAATCTTTTTCCCTGGTAAATTAAATGTATCTTCACTGGTTAAAAAGGTTTCTTGAAAAATCAAGATATCTGCTTGAGGAAAGGGAGGGATATTTAACCATATGTTTTTATTTTTTAAGCTTCTACAGTTCCATTGTAAAAAGTTCATAAAAGGGGGGGGGAATTATTTCACTGAATTTTCAAAAATTTCCTCCCTTTTGAGGAAAGAAAATATAATTTATATATATATATATATAGATATTTATATATTTGTAGTAAAATACTGAATGAGAAGATATATACAAAAATCAAGAACATATATACAGTATTTTTTTTTTTTTGTTATCCGAGTTCAGTGTTAGGTTTTCCACTATTCCCAGAAAAAACTTGAACTGGACTTATGGATGTATTTAACATGTCGGATGCTTTTTTTTTCCTGCCTGGGGGAGAAGATCGCGTAATCGAATCCACTATGCTACATACTTGAGAGAGCATTGTTTCCATTGATTTTTGTAAAATTTCCATTAGGAATGCCGTTTGTTTTTCCACAACTGTTTGGAAAGCAGTCATCATTTTCTCAAACTTCTTGTCTATTAACTCTTGTATGTTATTTTCTTGAGATTTAGATTTAAGTACTGTCGAAAGATTTTCGGAATTAGATGCACGAAATCGTCGTCGCGCCTCACTTAATGTTACGTGCTGTCTACATTTTAATTCCATAATTTGTTTTTCTGCTAAGAACGAAGAACAGAGAGAAAAATTTGCCGGATGTGATTACCCTTACAGTTTATGCAGTTCGCATTTACAGTGCACTCTCCTGAGTGAGAACCACAATTACAACATATAGCTAGACTCTGACCAAATCGAGATGGATGAGAAAAACTGAAACATTTGGTGCATTGTCTAGGTTTGTCAATGAATAATTGAATCTTATGATTGATAAACCAAAGCTTAACATTATCTGGTAATACAGTTCCAAGTATGGTTATCAGAACGGGGGATATTTCAGGATTTGTACCTAATTTTATAAATCTGCGGATCTCTACAATCTCAAAATTATTACTGTCTTGTAATTCCGCAGATAATTCTTCCAATGATACATTAGTAGGAATTTCATATAGTAAGAAGCGGGATGTAGTAGCCTCCCATGACACTTGCATTAACCGAAATATTGAATAATTGATCTAAAGATAGAATTTGTATTGCACATACTGGATCCGAGGTGGCAAAACGTAATTTTCCATTTCTAGTGAATGACATATTAGAAATTTGATCAAATTTGGGGATTTTACTTTTTATCTCCATATATAACAACTGTGGGTTTATTTTGGGGATAGATGACGGTTTTTGTTTATTTTCTAAAAACATATTTATCTCAGATATTTTTCTTTGACCAGCTCGTAAAACGAGTTCCTTTATAGACATAGTGCGAAAGTATTTTGCATTCCCTGCGTCCATGCTATCTTCCATCTGTATTTTTATTTGTTTTTTAACATGGGATAGTCAGACTTTCAAAGACTCACCTTAAGTCTATTTGCGTTCATAAAAGAAAAAAAAGAATGCTTATCAAGTCCTTGTAAGAATATAAACTTAAAGAAAAAAAAATCACCAATTTCAGAAGCAAGAACAGAGATAATTCACGAATGTATTCTTCCCTTCTTAAAAGGCGACCATGCATAGCGAGTTAGTTATGTTTTTCTAGTAGGTGCTTTTTTTACACTTACAAAAAATACAGTTCGGCAGTTATTATCGCACAAATCCTCAGAATCGACGCACGTGGTGCATTTCTCAATGTAGTCATTTGCTGCATTTGCGTCGAAAGACAAGGGTTCTAAGGTAAATAAATCACCTACCTTGATAGATGAGGCTACATCTGTCCTGGAAGCGGACATATCCAATGGTAATCCAAAATCTGAAATAGAAACACAATTCGGGTCGTAATCCAATGTGAGGCGCTAGGCCTAGTACATGCCGCGTGTCGAGTCAAACTCCGCAAAAAATCGGAAAATTTGAAAAATAACTCCTGAAAAATAACCTCAAAATTCGAAGGAACAAGGCCAAAAAGTGACACTGTAGAGTCGAAAATGCGGATGCAAAAAGATCCAAAATCCAATCAGGGCGAAACGCTTAAAGAAGGGTCGCAGTCGAGGACAGAAAAACTGCGTCTGGAGTCTACAAAGACAGGAAGCAGAAAAATTGATGTTGAAAATTGGAAAATTGTGATGGTTCTGCGATGTTCATTGTGTTGTAGCTTGGTTGGAGGGGAGGACGTGACTTCAAAAATGGAGATCCAATAGGATTGGAGGAAACCAGTTGCTGTAGTATGGCTTTGATTTGAGAATGGAAGTGAGCTTTTGGGAGTGATTGCATGAACTTGAATTTAAAGAAAAATATTGAAGACTTAGAATAGAGTAATAAAAATTAAGGTAAAAAAATATTAAGAGTAAATTTTAGGTTAACTATTAGAAGTAAAATTAAGAATAAGATAAAGTTTAAACTTTATCCATAATTGCTTCTGCAAGAAGGCAGGTTTTTTCTTCATCTGAGTTAGCGTTTTTAAATTTAGAGAGTAGATCTAAGATTTTGGGGGTTTTCTTAACGAGATTTGAAATAATATTGAAGAGTTCTAAAACTTGGGTTAAACCAGAGGTATTGTTATTATCTTGACTAAGGAATCCACGGAGAGAATCTTCTTTTTTATCTTCAATAGGAGTCTGATTGGGGACTTCTCCGCTAACAACATTAGCGAAGGAAATTCCCTCTTTAATCCATTTAGTGGCGAAGTTTCTCTTTTTCTTGGGGTCAGTGAACGGGGTTCCTTTTTTCGGCTGGGGGAATTTGGGGCATTTAGTATAGCATGCCGAGTGACCGTAGTCCTGGCAGTTAATACAGAATTGATTTTCCTGTCTTTCTTTGATTAGGCAGTTTCTCGTGGCGTGATTTTTTCCACATTTTAAGCACCTTGGCTTCATGTGACAATTCGCGGCGGTATGAAAAAAGTTATTACAATTGAAGCATTGGGTTATATTCCTCTAACGAGGTAACCCTCAACTTTCACTTGTAAATAACCTAGGTATGTTAAATCGAAAATTTTACTATTGTGCGCGTTTCTCGGGAGAATTACTAGGAAAAAGGGGAGGGAATTTTTTGTTCTTTTAAGTCCCGTTTACATGGAAGCCGGCATAATACCAGCAATTTCGAACTGCGGATGAAAGCCGGGATTATACCGGGTTTTTTTTTCGACCCGTTTACATGAGAATCGGGTGCGTTTTCATAAGAATCTGGTGATTGGTTGATAGATTCACGTGATTATAAAATGTAACCATAGAAACAACTAGAATTTTTCGCGCGATTATCATGAAGAGGACATGTGATTATGTTTTCGTTTTTTTACCGCCAAACATTTCTATGCTCTTGCACATTTAAACTGTACCCGCTAAAATTTCGTATTTGACTACACGTGGTTGCTCAATTCAAAATTTTATCGGAGCATAAGGCGTTAGCCAAGTCTCCACTTTTTCAGTGTTTGCACTGAACTGAACTGGTTGCTCAATTATAGTAAAAGAAGTCGACTGTCGGAAAAAAAATCTCTTTAATATTCCGGTACGATTTGCATGTTTGCCGACGACACGGCGATCCTGGCACAAAGTAACGAATTACAACTCGTTACTCACTTTTTACACAAACATATAGCCAAACTAGAAGACTGGTTCTCTACTTGGAAAATTGCTTTAAATGTAGCAAAAACAGAGGCCGTCTTCTTCTCACACCACATTAAAAAAGAACCACCAAAATTATATCTACACAACACACACGTACCCTGGTCCAAAAGCACCAAATACCTAGGAGTAATCCTAGATAAAAGACTCACTTTTAAACAACACATTATACAAATACGTAGAAAATTCAATATTTCCGTCGCTAAAGTTTTCCCCTTAATTGCACGGAAATCATGTTTATCTTTAAGAAATAAAATGCTTATTTATAAACTCGTTCTCAGACCTATTCTACAATATGCAAGTCCAATCTGGGGCCACGCAGCCTATTCTAACATCAAGATGCTGGAATCAGCTCAAAATAAAATTATTAAAATTATCACGGATTCTCCGTGGTATGTTAGGAATGAAGATATTAGATTCGCTATCAAACTTAAAACCTTAAAATGTTTCTTCAAAAAAATAGCTACAAAATTCTTCAATAATATAGATAATCATACAAACCGAGCAATTGCTCGAATAGAAAAATATGTAATTAATCCTTCATTTAACAGACCGCGCAATATTTTAATTTAATCGCTTAAATTCTTAAAATTCTTCAGATAAAACTTAAAAATTATACTAGACTTACTCTCGACCAATAGGAACAGAGCAAGCCGGCCAATAGCGAAGCGAGCACTGGGATCGCCTCGGCACCCAAACTCAATTCCTATTGACACACCCACTCCTTAAGAGCCACCATAGGCTGTCCCCTGATTGGACCACACATCCTCAAGCTAATTCACTCAATACCCGCTCTTTTTGGGCGAAAATCAGACGAGGCGGTCCTGAACTCGATATCAGTTGTGACACGTTAGCGGCCGGTCGTGTTTAGCACGTCCGCATACGATTTCCTGTGTCACACTGCGTTATTGCCTGCGATCGCTCATATCTCCATACTAGCCCTTTTAGGGCTCTGTAGACTGCATAATGAACGACATAGATATGGAACCAACATCACCATCTTGCTCTTATAAAGCATACCAGGAACGAATTTCCAGACCTGTCACTCCATCAGTTCAAACGCCGGAACCAACCACTGACTGCGGTAAACGCAGAGCAGCCATGACGAGGTTGAAAAATCAAGAAACGATGATAGAAGGGTATCAGAAGTTCCTGACTACCTTCAAAGAAGAGAAAGACGAGCATGGCGTCCATAAACAGCTGCAAGAGAGCCTCAAAGAAACCATTGCAGCAAGAGACCTTTTGGTAAGTGAGCTCAGGTCCATGCCCCCCTGCCTCGACCAAAACTGCCCGGATCACACCGAAATTAAAACTAAGCAAACTCTAATTGAAGTAGTTAAACCCCCACAGAAAAAAAGGAAAAATGTCAAAAATAATACGGATGACTTTGTCTTCCCAAGCAAAACCGCTCGCCCGACCACCCCAACGCCAGTACTTACGCCAATTGCAGTAAATAACTCCTTCGTCAACCTGGAACAAGACTCCGATCCTTCTGCTGATAATGCAGTAGAAATCCCCATCATCAAACCCCCACAGCCAATATTTCTTAAAATCTCTGATAACTATAGAAAGCAACTTGACCAATTAAAATTAAAATTCCCGGATATTACTTCAAAAACCTCAGGTAAATACCTAAAACTCAGCCTAAACTCCCACGAAGACCAAAGAGATCTAGTTAACTTCATGGATGATGATAAAAACTACCAATTCTATGTCCTTCCCCCCAAAGAAAAGAAACCTATTAAAATCGTCATTAAAGAATTGCCAGGATGCACCAAACCCGAAGAAATTATCATTGATCTCGAACACCAGGGTTACAGCGATTGTAGCTGTAACCAACTTATTTCAAAACGGACCAAACTCCCACTCCCATTCTTTTTAATTACATTACCCCGAAATACCGAAAACTTAACAATTTTTGACATCAAGCATGTGGGTCACATGCAAGTTAAAATCGAAGGGTATTCTGTTAAAGGAACCACCCAATGTTTTAACTGTAATGACTTCTTCCACACAGCAGCTAATTGCCATATGTCTCCCAGGTGTTTAAAGTGTGGTAAAGAACATCTTACGAAAAACTGTGAAATCAAAGAAAGGCAAGATAACCCTTATTGCATCAACTGCGAAACGTACGGGCATACTGCCTGTTACACCAAATGCCCCAAGTTCCCCAAACCCAAAAAAGGATCCCCTCTTGAAAATAGACACAAAAAAGCTTTTACCAGTAACAATGTTGTGGAAGGAATTTCCTTCGCCAACATGGTTTCTGGAAAAACCAAAAATACCGAACCCCAACCCACTAATACAAAAAGTTCTAATCCTGAAAGACAAAGTCATCCTATCACCCCACCTACAGATGAAATTAATTCATCTGATTTTCAAGACCTAATTTCTTTATTCAAAATTATATCTAATATATTCAAACAATTTCCTAAACTTAAACAGATTATTCCCGAACTCAAAAAAACCAAAGATTTCCAAAAACAAGCATGTATGCTA
This sequence comes from Trichonephila clavipes, assembly GCA_019973935.1. Lineage (NCBI taxonomy): Eukaryota > Metazoa > Arthropoda > Arachnida > Araneae > Nephilidae > Trichonephila > Trichonephila clavipes. The sequence continues at coordinate 71,833 of BMAU01000653.1, read as the reverse complement.
TTAGAAGCACTCTGGGATTAAATTTTTAATTTATTCTCAGCTTGACTCTAATAAATTACATGTCTTATTTCCATGAATTTAACTTTTTTCTTTCTTCCGGGCACATAGCAATCTCAATACTTAATTTTAAATTGTAACTTATTTCTAATTTCCAAAGTCCTGAGCTCACAACCAACTGGATTTCGCCTTCTTCACTGCAGACGTCATACGCCTTCACACCATTGGTCCCCCCTTCCAGTGGCCACACCTCCTCTCCACCCAATCCAAGCAAACAACGCCATTCACCTGACAACCCAGATCAGGGACGGAGGAATCTGACCAGATTCCAGTTCCCTCACAAGTCTTACGAGGTGGTCCTTCCGACGGTGCGGGTAACCCTGTGCCGAAAGATATTCTCCGACCTCCATTTTCTTAAAGTCCGCTCTAGTGGACAAGGCTTTAAATGAATTAATCAATCACACATATCAAGACAACACAAATGCATTAATCAATCACAACACACTTAAATTCTCATTTATATCTACACAAAAAGTAAATTATTAATTTTTCATGTTAACACTTTAATTATCCACACAATATTTTATAATAAAGCAGCAAAGGGCTAAGTGAAAGCTGAACTCATGCAACTCATCCAGTTAATCCTGATTGGAGATTGAGCTTCCCTCCGGGAAGCAGGTTCTCCTATTAATCCATCAACTCTAATTTTTTAATATTCCGGTAAAAATTCGAGTGTTTAGTAAACATGGATAAGAACGACATTTGTCTTCATTACCAACCATTTAGAAACAGTCGCCACCAAAAACCGAACTCCCTTTCTACTATTTTTGTGTTCACATAAGAAACTTCTAAACAGATCGAATCGGGTAGCGATTTTGTGTGTTATGTTTTGGAGTAGAAACCCTACGATTTGGCAAGAAAAAACTTGGCGGGATAAGTGGCCGAACAATACAATCGGATTTTGGATAGATGTCTACAGGAATGGAAATTCTTGTTTATTTTAAATTAAATTATATAGAGAACATGCATAAAAAGGTAAAATATATTAGGTTAGCTTAAATTTTTTAAATTTGTTTTACACATCTTTAGAGTAGTTAAAAGATATATTTCTGTATTTAATTATCTAAAATAAGAACACAAAAATCTGATATGTAATCATGCTTGTCATATTAAAACAAGTATATATATAATTTATACCACTTTAAAACATTAGAAATGAAAATTACCATTTGTAAAATTATATATAAAAAAAATCATGTAACATTTTGAAAGTCTGTATTCGCAGTATCTATTTTAGTAAAAAGATATAATTTATTGAGAATTACATTCTGAGTGTGGTAAAAAATTAAGGCATTAAAATATGTGTATTATAGAATATAAAAGTGTGCATACATTGAATATTAAATTCCTGTTCTCTTGTACATGATCAAAATAAAAAGTCATTTTTAAATCCATAATTCTTTTAGTTAAAAAAAAAATTATTATTAAATATTTGTGTGGTATCTATTTATTATGTGAGGATTTCTTACCACATTTTTGTTTTCCAGAATTTGACTGATACAAATTTTTCTCACACAGATGTACCTTTTTTTACTATGGATAACAAATATGCATTTATTGGTATTTGCACAATTAAAATGTAAAATTCAATAATTTTGATAAATTTCATATAAAGACTTTACACTAGTTATTGAAATATCAACATTGTGTGTTAAAAAAATTTGCAACCCCAGCTGAAATGTATTAAGCATAAGAATACTCTGGATTTTTTTACATAAGTATTAAAGACTAAATGCTAATATATATTGATATTATCCTGCTCTAATAAATTTAAGACCTACATAAATTTGTCGCATTGAGTTAGTTACAAATATTGACCCAAGAAGTGTACTTAAATCAGTTCTATGATATTTATGGGAAATAAGGATCATGAAACCAAATACGACTTTACATATAGACATTTTCTGTAAGATGTTTACTTTCTAAAAGCAATGGAAATATTCAGAATATTAATACAACCTTTTTTAACTCTCTATTTACCCTTAAATGAATAACTTGACATTGTTGTTTACAATAATCTATATTCATGAAGAATTCAGTAAAAAAAGATAATTTCAAAGAAATGTTTTCAAAAATAAGTGTTTCATCATCCAAAATCACTGATATTTTTGTGTAACATATGCTTACGTGACAAATTTGGGGTGCTTGTATTGTATAATATTGACAAATTTCTTAAAATAAAAAAACCGCCAAATGTTGCGATATACAGCCAATAGTAGAAACTGTCCCTCATCACGTTTGCACACAGTAACAATAATAGTGATGTAATTGTTTTTTATTTTAATTTGTTGTCTTTTTGCTTGGCGAAATTAGTCGGCTGTTTAATGCATGTTCAAAAATTTGTGGAATGGTACGAGTACTGATTTAGCATTTCTTAGAGAAACTTTAAAGTAATTTAATATTTTGCTCATGTGTAATTTGGGAAACTGAGAAGTTTCATGAAATTTAGGAATGCCCTGCTAAAAGAATCTTGCTTACAATTAGTACACATTGTGATTAATTTATTAATTATAAACTTTGGTAACTTATCGAATTAATAATGATTGTTATTAATTTTCAAACATTAAATTTAACTGAATCTTTTTTTCTGATGTCGTTTCATCTTCCATTTTTTTTAAAGTATTAATGTAATATATAAAATGATACTTCAGTTGCATATCAGTGATAACGAAATAACATGTCATGTATTTGTTTCTTTTATTCAACTTCTTTCTATAAGTTGCATGATTTCAGTATTCTAATTTGTTCTATGTAAATTCTGAAAGTTGACTGTATAGAAGTGGATTTTATAATTCTGCCAGTTTGTAAGATCGGAAATTTCTAAATTCTTGTGATATTTCATTTAACCTAGACCCATACCGTATACAATTTCTCAAAAATACTATGAAAAGTTTTGTAGCTTACCTATATACACAAGTTATAGGTTTTTGCTTTCTAGTTTCTGGTATATTTCACACAGTTGGCTGACTAAAAGACTAGTTTTTGCCATTAATTTCTTTGAAAACAAGGGAAGACCATTTCAAATCTTACTTTTGTAAATTTATTGTATCCAAAAAGAAAAAAAAGCATTAATTTGATTAAAATAGTTTTGATAGTATTGAAATTAGAGTAAATAAAATTCGCAGAATCTTTGAAGAAAAAAATGTTTTTATAATTTTTTGTTTACTATTAATTGCCTAATCACTAGGTGTTTAAAAATTTAAGTTTTTATGTCATAAACCTAAAGTGAACATTTTAGAAATTCTACGTAATTTGATCTTTTTTATCTATGAAATCTTTGATTTAGGGGAGATAATGTTCTTTAATTTTTTTGTTTCATTTTATTTGTTTGGGTTAATGACATTTAATACTCTTTTGTAAATATTTTTAAAAATTAATACTTTTTGTTGTAAATAAATTGCAAAAAAGCCATTCATAAGATTTTCAGAGAATTTTATTAGATGTTATCATCAATAAGATAAAAATTGAGATATAATAATTGTAAAAGATATTATGCATGTTGAATATTGGCAGATAGATCCTCGATTTGTCCTTATAGTATAATGTTACTCTTTCAGAGAGTCTGATTTATATAGCAGATCATGGAATGCTTTATTGACTTATAGTGCATTCATGTAATGTTAAAATTAAGTGTCGATAAATGATGTATATTAAAATGAGTATGATTATTAAATAAAACTGTATACGAGAAATTTTCACGAAAACAATTTAATTTGTTCTACTTTAAATTTTATTAAAAAGCCTATTTTTTTCTTTAAAAACATGTTTCTTAATTTATTCAAAAACATCCGATTAATTTATTTCAGAATGTTGGAGACAGACATTTTTAAGAAAATTCAAACCTTCTGAAGGGTAATAATTACAAAGGAAGTCTGTATAAAGCATATCAAATGTTAGTTTTTTTATAAGATTATTTCAGATACCCAAAACATTTCAATGTTAAAAGCAATTTTATTCCCATCTCAGATTTCCTAGTTGTTAAACAAAAACTTTCATATTAACCAACTTTAATTAAAAAGCTAAATTACAATTTTTGTAAAAAAATGTGTATTTTCTTCGATGTGCAATGTTTTCATAAGAACTTGTTCATAGTATGTTTTATAATTGTGGGATTATTTAATCCTTCGAGGAGAAAAAAAAAGTAGTACTTAGCCTACTTTTATAAAAATAATTTTGTATGTATATGTGTATAAAGAGATCTCTTTTGGTAGAGTAAATCATGGTTTGCTTTAACAAAAATTAAATGGTTAAGTGAAAGTGGATCAAAACTGAAGATTTTAAAAAAAGAAATTTTCTTTTTAAGTTCTTATCCTCAGGAATTTAAGGGAATGTTTAATATAAAACAGATCATTCTATTGGTTATATCAACTTTCACAGTAAAAAAAATTCAATACACCTTTATGGAGTTATTTAGTTACAAGATATTACTAATTTTTTACTTCTTATATGGAAACATTCAATTAGATAATCAAGAAAAATAACAAAAAAATGCAATTTTTTTGTGTACATTCAAAAGAATTATATTGTAATATTTTCAAATCAATCTCAAAAACTGTATTAAAATTAATGTATCATCTTAAAATATTGGAAACATACATGCAGAGCATACTAAATATAAATTTATGTACATCCTTCTCTCTCCCTGTTCCTGAATGGAGTATAATTTTTATTGAAAATGGGCACTTGTAAACTTCTGAATCCCGGACAGTTGTATCCAATTCGTTTTGGTCTCCCAGATGTTTATGAGAGTTATTATTTATTCTGTTGTCTAACGCGAGCAATCCAAAACAGCAGCCATCTTGAATAAATGAATTTCTGGCGCAATGCATCATGGGAGAATTAGAAAACACTCTCCTTTTTACCCCCAAAGTTCCTAGTCGAAAGAGGGTACAAAAAATGGACCTGCATTTCGACCCGGGATTTTGCCGGGTCGCCGTGTAAACGGCCCCGTTTACATGGACGAAATATGCCGGGACGAATCCGCTTTGTCATAAAAATATATATCGAAATAGAATTAAATTACTCAAGCAAATATTTTGAAAAATTGGGAAATATTCCAACCATTGATATCATTTCAAAGTAGACAGAGAATCGAAGAGAAATCTTAAGCACTCGAATCTTAAGTAAAATGATTATTACTGCAGGCCTTCTACATAGATTTATTTTATCTTTTTTTTTTAGGGATCACACACACACACACACATAGCCTGTGTTGCTCTATATCCCCTTCAACCTTTCAATCTTATGTAATACGTTGACTATAGTGTATATATACTAGAACGGGTACTTTTAAAAATGTATTTCGACCTAGAACAAAAAATCGCACAGTTCACCGAGGCGGTCATTGATACTCATAGCCACGCCTCCCGACCAATAGAAACAGACCGAAGGAACTTCACTCCGCATAACATTAATCAGCTGATTAAAATCAAAAATTACTTCAGAAAGCGTTATCATCAAACCCTCAATCCCATTTTCAAATCACATTATAACAGAGCTCAATCTGATTTTAAAAAAGAACTTAAAAAATATAATGATATCGTCTGGCAAAAAGACTCGAAGCTCTTAACACCGCAGACAATAGCCTTTGGCACACGCAAAAAATTTTCAAAAATAGAAGACCAAAAATTCCACCTCTTAACTGTGCTACTGGTACGGCAGTCACTGATCAGCAAAAAGCTAACCTTCTTGCAACTAACATTAAAAATAATTTTGTTGAAAACGATCTCGAAGATGATAGTTATAATCAAAATGATGAATTAATCAATACTACCGTTAATAATTTCCTTTCTACCCCCAAATTCTTTCATCGAACCTGCTCTCCCGGATGAAATTATCCACTACATTAAACATGTCAATGCCAAAAAAGCCCCTGGTAAAGACTCTATAACTAACCGCATGTTAAAAAACTTTCCCATTAAACTAATCCTAATTTTAACAATCCTAATTAACAAAATCCTCAAATTCAATCACTTTCCAGATAACTGGAAAGAAGCCATTATTTTCCCCATTAACAAACCTGGCAAGGACCCTCATCTAGCATCCAGTTACAGACCAATATCTCTCCTTTCCACTATCGGTAAACTAACCGAATCTATTATTCTTCACAGACTAAAAAATTTTATCAATGAAAATAACATCCTCAATCCCAATCAGTATGGTTTCACTAACAAGCTCTCTACCCTTCACCCTCTTTTAAGACTAACCGAAAATATCTCTGAAGGTTTCCAGAAAAAGAAAAGCACGGGAGCAGTTTTTCTGGACATCCAGAAAGCCTTCGACCGTGTTTGGATAAATGGACTCACTTTTAAGCTAATTACCTTTAAAATTCCACATCCACTGATTCATCTTATTCACTCATACCTCACTAATCGCTCCTTCAGAATCAGAATTAATGAGACCCTTTCAATGAACACTCTGTTTCTGCAGGGTGTCCCCAAGGTTCCTTGCTCGGTCCCTTGCTATTTAACCTCTACATCAACGATATCCCTGACTATTCACTCACTAAAATTAACCTTTACGCTGATGATACTGCCATTCACGCCACGTATAAAAAACTAGAAACAATTTCCTTCGCTTTAAACAAACACCTTCTACTCTTGCAAAATTTCTACGACAAATGGAAAATAAGTATTAATGTCGAAAAATCTACTGCCATTATTTTCACGAAAAAACAGTCACTCCACCACCTATTTTCATGTACAACAAGCAAATCCCCTGGTCTCAGGAAGCCAAATACCTTGGAATTATTTTTGATACACACCTAACTTGGAAACAACACATTTATTACGTTCGCGACAAATTCCGGAAAATAATGTTTAAACTTTACCCCTAATTGGCCGGAATTCATATTTAAGTATAGAAAACAAAGTGCTTCTCTATACAGCCGTTATGCGTCCCATCTTAGCTTATGCATGTCCAGTTTGGGGTTATGCCGCTAAAACAAATATTAATATACTTGATACCCTGCAAAATTCTTTTTAATACGTATGATCGTCAAAGCCATAAGATATATGCGCAATGACCACATACGTAAAGCTCTTAAAATTAATAGTTTCAAATCTCATATTCAGAATATCGCAATTAACTTTTTAACGATTTAGAAACAACCAATAATATCAATATGCAAAATTTATCACAATATACCCCTAATGACAAAACAAAGAGACCAAGAAGAATTCTTCTTGACTCCTATAATCCCCCGTAATTCTATTTTCTCGTGCAATTTTTATTGCACACCGTAATTTCTAAAATGTCACTTTCTTAATTTTTGTCAATAATTTTCTCCTGCTCTCCCCACTGGACATGCTCCTCCCCATAATTTAAATCTCAGCCCCCGGGGCAGCCAATCGGAGTCAATGTTCACTGTACCCAGTATCCAATCAGAGAGCAATCTCTTAGCTCTCAGCCAAGCCAAAAAACTCAAAAACTTTCCACCCTAACGCTGACGGAGTGAGATCGCGCATTGTTGAGATGCGCGATTTCATTGATAAGCACTCCCCTGATTTATTTTTGATACAAGAAACACATCTGAGACCAGAATACTCTTTCAATATTCCGAATTATATTTGTTACAGGAACGACAGGACCGGTCCAACCAGAGGTTGGGGCGGTACTGCGATCCTCATTAAAAGATCGATTCCCCATTTTCATGTTCCCACCCCTCCCCCCCTTACAGGTGTAGAAGCAACTCTTGTTGCGCTCACCCCCTCAGACCAGGAACCTTTCTTGGTTGCCTCTATCTATGCCCCACCAGGTCCAAATTACAGAAACTTGGGAGCCGACCTCGACGGTATTTTCAATATTTTTAAATCGGCATTTTTAGCCGGTGATTACAATGCTAAGCACACCTCCTGGGGCTGTAATTACAGCGACCCCAGAGGTAATTATCTACTAAGATATATAACTAATAATAACTTAGATCTAATTGCTCCCCCCACCCCAACTAGATATGGAACGGACTCCGCTTCCACTCTAGACTATGCACTGATTAAAAATTTAATTTGGCCCTGTACTGCAGATTCCATTCCGGAACTCAGTTCTGACCATAATCCGGTCAGATTTCACTTTCCAAGAACTTCCAATTTTGCTATCCCCCCTCCCCAATTAAATACTACCTGGAGTATCTTCACTAAAATACTCGCAAATCCTGATAACTTTTTTTCCTGACTGCAAATTCTACCCACGAGATCGACTCCCAAGTCAGCAACCTCACTGATGAGATCCTAAATGCGCACGCAAGTGCCTCTCGTCCTTTCTACCACACGGAACAACCGTATGTGCAGGGTGAGCTAAAAGAGCTATTCAAGGAACGAAACAAAGCCAGGAAAACCTGGCAACATACAAGACACCCACAACATAAAACAGAATTAAACATATTACAAAATGCTATTAAAAGGAAAATTTATCATTACAGACAACAGGCATGGGAGGATAATCTTTCTACCCTGAATGCTGAGGACAATTCCCTTTGGGGAATTGCGAAAGCTTTCAGGAAGAAAACCTCTCCGATTTCCGCCCTTAATGGCCCCACTGGTATTGCTCTCAGCGATACAAACAAAACTGAAGTAATTGTTCATTCGCTTGAGAAGCAATTTCACCTTAATGACATTCACAACCCACGCAAAGACGAGATCACATCACCAGCGTTGTTGATGCATACATGGACTCGAATATTAACAATACTGATATAATCCCCCCACTCTCCCATCTGAAATTATTCAGATCATTAAAAAAGATTAAAATCAAAAAGTGTCCGGGGAGAGATGGGATCACTAACAAAATGCTTAAAAATTACCGCGCCTCACTATTTTCAAGATTACTAACATCATTAATAATATGCTAACTTTAAGATACTTTCCTATGTCTTGGAAGACTGCGGTTGTTATTCCGATCCTAAAACCAGATAAAAATTCGGCTTTGGCCGAATCCTACAGACCAATAAGTCTACTTCCTGTCCTTAGTAAACTGGCTGAAAAAGTGATTTTAGCCAGACTCAACGACCATCTCGAAAGAGAAAATATCCTGATTCCGGAGCAGCACGGGTTCCGACCTCGTCTCTCCACCTCACATCAATTTCTCAGAGTCGTTGAATTTATTAAGGAAGGAAACAACAAAGATGAATGCACGGCCGCTGTCTTCCTTGATATTCAAAAAGCCTTTGATAGAGTATGGCATACTGGCCTACTCTTTAAATTAATCACCTATAAAATCCCGCCCCTCTTATTTACCTGTTAAATTCCTATATCTCTGATCGCTCCTTCACTGTAAAAATTAATCGTACCTTCTCGCAACTTAAAAAGATTAACGCTGGGGTGGCCCAAGGGTCAATTCTGGCACCAACTCTCTTTAACCTCTACGTTAATGATATTATTAAACATTCAAATACCATAATATGCATGTATGCAGATGATACAGCCATACTCAGCAGACACAGAAACCTCGACACACTAGTCGAAAATATCAATGAACACCTAGCTCACCTGGAGACCTGGTTTTCCGTGTGGAAGATTGCTTTAAACTCTTCCAAAACGGAAGCGGTTTTCTTTTCAAGGAAACCTCCCCTGAAATTACTCTACAAAATCAAAGAATACCCTGGTCTCAACACACCAAGTATCTTGGTGTAATCGTTGATAAAAACCTCACTTTCCGACAACACATAACATATATTAGAGATAAATTTAAAAATACTACGCGTAAACTTTACTCCCTTATCTGCAGAAAGTCTAAATTGAATAGACATAACAAACTGCTTATCTATACTCTGATCATGAAACCATTACTTACCTATGCCTCCCCTGTATGAGGACATGCAGCAAAAACTGATATAAATTTACTTGAAACTGCTCAAAATTTAATAATAAGACAAATTTGCAATGCTCATTGGTATATGCGAAATAAAGATCTAAGAATAGCTTGCAATATACCAACTATTCGACAGACCATACGAAAACTTGCTATCAACTTTTTCAATAATATAGACGACTCAGATAATGCTTCTATTAATGAAATCTCCCCCTACTTCTTCCACTTTTCTGTAAAAAGACCAAGAGACATCTTGGTCAATCCAGATTTCAATTAATTTATTTACTTTATTTATTTTTCCCCAAGATCACTTTCCCGCCTTTTCTGATAGTCAGTTTTTGCTGCACTCGGATTGGCTAGGATAACTCCGCCCACTTTTCTCGCATTTTTCAATGATTTTTTCACTGTTTTTAAAGTTAAATTTTTAATAGTTATTTTAATCTCACATCCAAGTAGCTTAAATTTTTAAAATCTACGGAACTTTCTCATTATTAAACTGATTTATTCCTAAAACTGGGCAATGGTAGAACTCGTCAAAGGCATCTCAAAATTACCTGATAGGAGGTTAGAGGCCGACAGGCCTAGGCACTCCATCCAGTTCATCAACGATCACTTTCCACCCAGATGAAGAACCATAGCCACGCCTCCCGGATTCCATCGCTCGACCAATCGCCATCATGCCACTCAGCAGAATGGAAAACACCACTTTTGCCATGCCCAGCATCATAGACTCTCACGATATGGGATTGAGGACTGTTTACAGTCCAGACGCTCGAAAGAAAACGCCTATTCAACGCCTATTTAAAAATGTATTTTGATTCATTTTTGTAATATTCATTATTAAATTGTATGTATTCACAAAGATTTGTAGTATGTAAGTATCTGTAATTTAATTTCTTTTAGTGATCTTCAATGCATATTAACATAAAGCCAAATGGACGTATTTTACTTCTTTTGCCTCCTCCTGGGTTTTGGAACTGGTTGCGGATCTCTACAAGTACCAAGAAATAACCCATTATATAATACCCCATTCTCTTCTATTTTGAAATGTGTAAAATCAAAGGAAATTTATATGGCTACAAAGCTAAATGCTCTTGAAATTATATTGACTAAAATAAAAGTTGTCCCTTGTGGCAACCTCCGATTGCTTACAAAAATACAGGCAAGTGGCAAGTGGCAAGTAATTTACGGAGTTCCTGTCCCAAAAACGGGACGTACCTCCTCATCAGAATTAATAAAATTAGGGCCGAATTAATGAAAATAACATAGAGAAAATATAAGAATGAAATAATTTAGATGGGCAGGACATACCTGCTGAAAAACAGTAGCGGACGTTCGTTGCACGTTTTTATTGGAGTACTTAGTCCTTCCGGACTCTAACCTCCTATCATGAAGTGTAGATGACTGAAACAATTTACTATGCCCTTTTTAAAAAAATAATATAAATAAAATAGTTTGTACCATTAATAAAACATTAAAATGCAAAGGATTTTTACAGGGAGTAAAAAAATTATTTAAATAAAGTAGTCTGGAAGATATACGACGCCCAGAGTGGGCGGAGTTTCATTAGCCAATGGGGAGAGACTGCAATTCAACGAAGTTGAATTGCAGTGAGAGAGAAAATTAGAGATAAGTAGAGAAACTTTTAGGATTTGAGAAATGAAATTTTGAAATTAATAAAGCATCTACACAGTATTGGTAGGGGAGCAAATTACTCTTAATAGACATTGTAGTTTTTCTGTTGGGTCAGTGCATTTTTTGATGATTTTTCCATTTCGGTTAGAAGAGAGGGAAATAAGGTAAAAATCGTTTGCATTTCATTGATAGCTTGAAATAGGCCAAATTCGCCAGTAACATTTTGAGAAACATTATGTGTTTCCTTGTTAGGAGTGTTATTTTTGCTATTTTCAGGAATGTCTGACGCCGAAGAGGCAAATCCGGGTGCTGACATGTGGTGTTTAGAATTTGAGTTAAGAACTTGAGAGTAAAGTAATCCGGGAGTTACGGGGGTGGTATTTAAGTTTTGTTTTTGATTATTTACAGGGGATTTACCTTTAGTTTTTCTGGGCTTGGGAAAGAGAGGACATTTAATAGAGGAGGCCATATGGCCTTTAGCTTTACAATTTATGCAGAGTGGGTCTTCGATTTTATCCTTGATCTCGCACATACCTGTCCTGTGATTTTCACCACATTTCAGGCATCTCGTTTTCATGTTACAGTTGGAAGTAGCGTGGTCGAAAAAGTTACAATTAAAGCATTGAGTTATTCTATTTCCTTTTTTGAAGGGGTCAATCTTTATTTGCATGTAGAGACAGCTACGTACTTGGAAAATGTCATTGACATTTTCGTCACGCTCTATCTCTATCATGTAAATAGGGAGGGGGGTTTTCGAGATAAATCTTTTGAGTTGGGTTGTTTTAACAATTTTTATTCCTTTGGATATTAAGTCTTTCTTAATATCTTCCGGGTCAATATCATCAGGTAGGCCTTTGATTACTAGTTTAAGTGGTCTAGATAGTGGGGGCTCTATGGTATAGAATTCAAGGTTTTTGTCTTTTAAATATTTGGTAATTTCCTCATGGTCTTTTTCATTCTGGGCTTCAATTTTTATATATCCTTTAGCATGGGTGTTAGTTGCTGTGGGAAATTTCCTGTAAAGGTCCTGAAGAACCAAGTTATAGGAATCAAAAATTCTCATAAAAATGGGTTTGGATTTATAAGCTGGGGTGACATCCTCGACGTCAGTCATTACAGAATCTAGTACTTCGAAAGAGTTATTAGTGTTAATATCTTTCTTTTCAATTAAAGGGGGGTTTTTCACTGTTTTCTTAGGGAAAACATAGTCTGAATCAGTAGTACTTTCAGATTTAGTAGTCTTCGCCGGTTTAACTACCGGGGCAGCAGATCTTTTAACCGGTTTAGATTTATTGATTTGAGGACTAAGGGCAATTGGGCGAGGTAAAAGCTCAGTCATCTTACCTTCGATGTGTTTCATCTTTGACTCCAGTTCCTCCAGTTCAGATTCCAGTGCCATTCTTACATCTGGCGTCGGGCCGGGTCTGTCAATTTCAATTTGGAGCAGCGATCTGACATAATTTAGGCGAGCTTGAAGTAGTCCTTTTTCATATTCAGGGCGATTTAGTTTTAGTTTTTTAGATGAGCTCTTCTCGGTAGAGTTTGGACCGAGGTCCTTCGTAATAGTGCTATCGGCTGTATCCAGGTTTTCCATTACACGTCTTGCTCGGACGAGAGTCAGGGCTAGAAATTAGCGGACTTCGTCCGCTCATTGATGAAAGAAATGCCCTGCTTGCTGCGTTATGATTGGTCGAGACCGATCATCGCAGAAAGTGGGCGTGGAAGAGGATTGGGTCGATCCGAAAATAAACGACCCGAAACAAGGAGATCTTGGAATTAAATTAATTCCAAGATCCCATAGCAAAATAAAAAAGGGGAGAACAAATTTTGAATAAAATTTAATGAACCAACTTGCACATTGCCAAAAAATAAGGGGGGAATGGACCAAAAAATAAAAGAGTATAGGACTGGACGCGGTATAAGGATTTATATAACGCAATGAAGTCATATATGTGATACAATTATGATTAATAAATGATAGAATAGATATGGAATGTCCAGTTCTCAAAAATAATAGTCGGTCGTTCGAAGGAACGATTTAATTAATGATTGCTGGACGTGAAACAAATTTTAAGAGAGCTCTAGATAGTACAGTATCGTGCCTCCATCTGGTGGCCGAAAAGGAAAGTTGAAGCGCGAACACCGAACAATTGAATCCAAGGAGGTCAGCCTCCTGGATTCCGACCGCGGTGAGCGTTGCTTCGGAAAAGACTTTAAGTCCGCGACTCTCGGCGCAGAGCTAGGAATTACTAGTTTAGATGAGAGTATTAATCTTTAAATAGGAAGCTTAAGATAATTAAAAGTTAATTTAAATTTAAAATAAGTTCCCAATGATCAATAAGCTAAATTTGTACCCTAAGCCTTTTGGCTTGGGGGAAATTTATAAATTCGTGCTCAAGAAGCGCTCTGGGGCGTTTTTGAGACGAGGGCTCTGCGGGATCATATGCAGGCTGGTTGTTAATTAACTCATTGGGAACGGAAGGAAGTTTATCGAAGAACCTTTTAGAAAGGTCCTTTATGTGAGGTAAAAATGGTCAAAAATACAGGGGGTACTGACATTGGACTTTGTAATTTTGAGCCACAATCAAGAGATAAGGATAACATCTGAGCTGGCACATCACATGAGAACATATTAAACCTCTACTGTTTAACATGTATCAGTCCCTTTTCATGGTGAGTCCTTAGTAGCACTAGGAGGTTAAAGTGTAGTATAGGGGCACTTGGCGCAGTTCTTTTTTTTGGTGACTAAAATCGGTCGCCAAGGTACTTTTTTGGAATTATTTATTTTAGAATGAATTCGATGTCTCACCATGACATTTAGAAAAAAATCGCTGAATTGGACCACCTATACTACACTTCAACCGCACTAGGATTCAAACCCAAGATTCAACAGAAATGCCAACAACAAGTTTATGGCTATATAAACTTGGCTACAGTCTAGTATGGAAGGGCACACAAAATTGAATTTTTTTCTTTAAAATTGAAATTTTGGTTGTTTGCTTGGGGGAAGTTCCCACTGATGTTTTCGGGAATTCACAGAGCATTGCGTATGTTAGCTTGATGCATTGTTTACTGCTGTGAATTTTCCAATAAGTTTGAAAAAAAGTTTCATTCTATTGCAATCTGGAATGATTCCCTTTTCCAGTGCAATGCAAGGTCTGTTGCAGTTTATGATAAAAAATTTAATAGATTTCACTAGACAACTTTCAAACATCTCTCTTATAGTGTTTTCAGTATCTGTTTATTTTAGACCCTTCTCTAAAAAGCATTGGGTAGAAAACAATTTTCATGGAATGAAGAAATATGTACGTAACAACACATCTCTCTATGCCTTCATATGCACCAGAATTCTTTTCAACATCTAGTATTAAAAATAAATTCCAATATATATTGGTGTCTCTTTGGTAATATCGGTACAACATTGGCAAGTAATTATTTGGAAGGAATCTTGTAAAAAGTCTTTATATTTGATCAGCCGTCATAATTTGGTAACTAGTTAAAATCTTAATCAGGTTACAAAAACTTAATATGGTATTATCTAATCCAGGGGTGGCCAATCTGCGGCCTACCTTGAAAAATTTTGTTGCCTGCAAAATTCTTTACAAAGTATGATTATTTTGTGCAGTAATTTGTTTTTTGTGTAGTGTTTTGTAAAAAATATATAATATATGTTTTGATTTTATCAGATTGCTTCTGTTTTTATACATACTTAGAAGTGGGCAGTATTGCATTGTAACATTTCAAATATTTTTCAATTCGAGAGTTCTGGTGCAAAAGTTGTGAGCACTTTTGGATCAACTTGCACCTGTGAAATGTTTTTGTCACAAATGAAATTTATCAAACATAAATCACGCTCAAACTTAACGGACAAAAAAATTAGATGGGTGGGCGATACAAAAGTTTTTCTGATTATTTTCAATCGTCTCGTTTACTAGAATCTTATAGCATCCATTCCATGATTTGCCATTTCCATGGTACTATTTTTTATGTATGGGATTTTTCTATATGCAGTTTTAAAAAAATTCATGTAGTTGCTTTATATATATTGCTTATTCATATGAAATTTTTTTATGATAAGTGTGAAGTGTTTTTTTACATTGAAAAATAAATTTCTTGGTTATTTATTTTAGGGTAAAAGAAGAATTGAGATAAGGGCATTTAAATATATATATATATATATATATATATATATATATATATATATATATATATATATATATATATATATATATATATATATATATATATATATATATATATATATATATATATATATATAGTATTTTTAATATGCATTAAATTATTTAATTTATAAATATTTTCTAAAGTTTGTATTTTTTCATCTCTGCATATGAAAAAAAGGTACTTGTATATAATCCCAGCAGTTGCCTACTCTATTAATAATTCACGAAGTTGGCAACTCCGATTTTCTATGTGTCATGTGCTGAATTGGCAATCAGGTGCTTCGTTTTATATAATGCTGCAATAATCCGCAAATACCTACAAAATCAAGAAGCCCATGAATTTAGTGTTTAATTTTGATATTATTCTTATAAAATTAAAAATTTATAATGTATAGTGCTGAATATAACTAAAATATTCAAGGATGTGTGTGTAATGTTTTTTTTTTAAAATAAATTTGTTCCATACTTTTTTTTAATTATCTTTTTGCATAATTCAAATGCTCTTTAAAGGAGTTTTAAAGAAAGTAGTTGAACTGCATTAATCGAGATTAGTTGGGGTTCTAGATCAGTGGCATAACAGCGAATATTAGGGTTCCCTTGCAAAATCATGGTAGGTCTTTAATATTTAAAAAATTGGTTAAATACATATTGGCATCAGTTAGGCTTTGGGGCCTCTGGAACCTTGGGACCCCGCAATGCAGGGGTGTACGTTACTGCTCTATGTTATCTGGATTAAACAAAATAACCTCTGAAATTATCCAAAAATACGTAGTTAATAATATGTACACTAAAAATTATATGTATTTTGAAAAATGAAAAAGCACAATGAGATGAGTAAGTACACAAGAGTATTCAAATCAATCCATTTTTTATGTATAGTTAATATCTGTAAGATCAGAAAATAATCCTCTTTTTTTTAAAAAAAAATTTGTGTGTGTGTGTTTATTAACCAGGAATTTTCTTTATAATAGCTGTCTCTATTAATGAGGGTTTATTGTATTTTCATGCTTTATCAAAACCTATACATCTTTAGAAAGAAATGTGGGCTGCGCTTATTTATTTTTTGCTAATTTTTATAAAATGTTAAACTTTTATTGTGATTGGGATAATAAAGAAGTAGTGGTTTTTATTATGCTTAACTGCGTTTTTTTTATAT
The DNA here is from genome assembly GCA_019973935.1 of Trichonephila clavipes. Taxonomy (NCBI): domain Eukaryota; kingdom Metazoa; phylum Arthropoda; class Arachnida; order Araneae; family Nephilidae; genus Trichonephila; species Trichonephila clavipes. The sequence continues at coordinate 54,997 of BMAU01000653.1, read as the reverse complement.
CATCTGTAAAAAAAGTTTTAACTAAAAATATTTCAGGGAGGTTAACTAAGATGACATAAAATGAGTTTGTTTGAACTAAGTAAGGAATTTTTACTTAGGGTGTAAGATGTGGAAGCTTAATTTTTGGTTTAGAAAATGTGTGATTTTCTTCTTCACGTGTAATTTGTTTCCCTCTGCAAATACATAAACATTGTTTTCAAATTTACTGTATAAAATCTGAGTAGAATATGAACTGAAATGATCTTTAAATGTTTTTTAAATATTCTTTATTTTAGATATTTTGAAATTATATATTTAAATGTTTTGCTTTTTTCAGTTTTTATGTAGGAGAAATCATCTTGGCTGTACAGCATTTGCATGTAAATGGTATTGTGCACCGTGACCTCAAACTAAACAATGTTTTATTGGACTCTGAAGGTAAATACGAAGATGTTTATTCAAATGCTATGAATATATAGTATTTTTTTAAAGTTATTCTGTGATATATATTAAGTTTAAAATAAAATTACTTGGAAGTGAGTTTTTTTTGCAATATTTTGTTCTATGTAATGATTCGCAAAAAGTGGTTACTTAATCAATTGCATGTACAGATATTATTAATAGGGTAGGGTTACATTCTAAAAAAACTCAGACAAAAGCACTGCAGCATGATCTCTATGCTAGAAACATAAAATATGTTAGTCTTATGGAGATGTTTGGACCCTAAAACTCCACCCTTGTGTATGCGACTGTGCGTAATAATTGAAAGATAACTGTCAAACTAGTGTTTCAGTATATGTAAAAGCAAATGTGCAATTTAACATTTATGTACATCAATAATCTTAACTTTTTAGAAATTTTCTCACTATTAATTTTCATTATCTAAAATACCTTGTATTCCAGAAGAACGAATTTTGCAATAGAAAACTGTTTTATAATCAGAATATAAATACTGGAAGTTATGTTTATGAAAAATTACCTATTCTTCCTTACCAAAAAAAGTATAATAAAGAGTGCTTTTTTTAGTATATTACAAAATCAGTGCAACTCTTTTACTATTTAAAAGGGGAAAAAATTACAAAAGAACTTAAATCACTCTTAATATACAAAAAAATGTTTTAAATTTTTAACCATAATTGATCGGAAGTTTTATCATATATATAGTTTTACATAGTCGCATTTTTATAGTAGCCAGGGGTGTACTACCACCATATCAATGATAAAGGCCCCCTAAACTACAGGAGTCCCAAAATGTGTAACATTATTTTATTTCTTTAAAAAAAAGGACCTGAAGGAACTTTGATACAGGATCTACTCAGGACTGGCTAAGCCATTGATAAAGCCGTGACAAAGATTGTCATAAAATTGGCCACAACTAAAATGAATCTATAGGTATCACAAGCTATGTTATCAAAATAATAATTACAAAGGTTGTGTGCAATATGTAGGAATTTAATCAAAACATTTTTTAAAAAAAGGTAATTTTTACTTTATAACACATTAATTTCTAACTCCAAGATAACTAGCATTATTGCCTAGGATGTCAAATGGAAGTTATCTCTTAGTTTGTTTCATAACATGTTTGTGCAGATGTGATGAAATTCATAGTATGTTGATGTAAATATGAAGTTTATAATATTTGTAAATATTGGTTTTTTTTACCAGAATCTTGAAAAGTATGGCATTTAACATGTTAAAGAGCTGCAATTTTAATCTGAAACTATATCTAATGATGGTAGATATTTGTTATAGATCAATCCCAGAAATATTTAATTTTATAAAGTTTGTTTTCATAATGAATGTAGAATACAAAATTTTGAGCAGTGATGTAACAATTTTGCTGATGCATTGGAGAACTAAATATTACATAATTTGAACTTTTTGATCTATGAAATCTTTGATTTAGGAGATAATTTTCTTTAATTTTTTTTATTGTTTCATTTGATTTGTTTGGGTTAATGACATTTAATACTCTTTTGTAAATATTTTTAAAAATTAATACTTTTTTGTTGTAAATAAATTGCAAAAAGCCATTCGTAAGATTTTCAGAGAATTGTATGAGCTATTATCAATAAGATAAAAATTGAGATATAATAATTGTACATATTATGCATGTTGAATACTGGCAGTTAGATCCTCGATTTGTCCTTATAGTATAATGTTACTTTCAGAGAGTGATTTATATAGCAGATCATGAAATGCTTTATTTACTTATAGTGCATTCATGTAATGTTAAAATTAGGTGTCAATAAATGAGGTATCTTAAAATGAGTTTGATTATTAAATACAACTGTATATGAGAAATTTTCACAAAACAATTTAATTTGTTCTACAATAAAATTCTATTAAAAAAAGCCTATTTCTTTAAACATGTTTCTTAATTTATTCAAAAATATCCAGTTAATTTATTTCTGAATGTTGAAGACCGGCATTTTTAAGGAAATTCAAACCTTTTGAAGGGTATTAATTACAAAGGAAGTCAGTGTATAAAACATACGAAATATGTTTTTGATAAGATTATTTCAGGTACCCAAACCCAAACGGGTACAAAGCAGATTCGTTCCGGCATATTGCCTGCAATTTTCGTCCATGTAAACGGGTACAAAGCGGATTCGTTCCGGCATATTGCCGGCAATTTTCGTCCATGTAAACGGGGCCATAATGGTGCTCTCAGCAAGTGAACTTGGTCAAAATTACTTTGCAGTGCAAAGATTTTATATGGAGTATAAAAAATACAAACTAATATAGTAACTTGTTGCATTTTAAAAATTTTCCAAACTAGCTATTCTAAAGTTGACAGAAAAGAAATTAAATATTAATAGCTTAAAAATCTAAAAATAAATAGGTATCTTGGAATTTTGAATATTTTCACTATTTTCTTTAACATTTTATATTCCTGATTACACAGATTAAATGCAAGCAATAGATAAAAATGAGATTTTTGTTTTGATCTTATAAGAATTTTTATTGATACTTTTCTATTTTGCCAGTGTTTGCATAAAGTTGCCAAAAATGATACTACTGATGCCAAATGGGGTAATTTAAGTTGAATGATATTGAAGCACTTATTCTCCTCGGAAAAGTTAAAAAAAATTTTAGAACTAACATTTATTAACATTTTTTATGTGTGTATTTTATGTGTTGGCAATAAAGTTTGTTTGGCAAGTTTGGTGCCAATGAAATGAAGGAGTACCAAATTTTTTGGAAATTAACTTTTATGATATATTTTTCAAGTTCTATTATTGGTGAAAGCAGGAAGCAAGGATAATTGTTCAAGCAATTTTTCTGCATTATATAGGAGACAAAAAAAACCTATTCAGTTTTTTTTGTGCATATACTTATTAATGTGCATATTAATCGTAAAAAAAAAGTGTTATAATATTATAACTTGTAATTTATAATATTTAATTGATGAATTGAATATTCTCTATATTTAGGCCATGTGAAACTTTGCGACTTCGGATTGAGTAAAGAAAATATGTTTGATGGGTGTACCACTTATTCATTTTGTGGTACCCTAGATTACATGTAAGTTATTTTTCCCTTTTCAAAAATCATTAAATTGATGCAATATTTTATTTTTCAAAAAATTGAATTAACTTTTGAAACTTTATAGGGCCCCCGAAATTATAAAAATGACTGGTCATGGTAAGGCTGTTGATTGGTGGAGCCTTGGAGTATTGATGTATACTGTAATAATTGGCTATGTAAGTGTCGAATTTCAATTAAAACGTAACAAATCATGTGTGTTGTATTTATAATTTTAATAATTTTCAAACTTAATTAAATGATTACATATAAATAGCTCTTGAATTAGAAGTTTTAAAAATCTGAGTCCTTTATCATTTTTGTGAAAAATTTTTTAATTAAAATATAAAATTTCATTTTTTAAAAAATAATTATTCAAACATTGAAAATTTTGAAGGATGTATGTGGTAGACACCATTACAGTATTTACATTGGTGTTTTATACATGTGTAATGTGTGCATGTGATTATTTTTTTGTTGTGAAACAGAAATATATACTGCTTTAGGAATAACTAACAGTTTGGACACAAATAATTTACTGTACATTTATACATTTTTTAAAATATTGTTATGTTTTTATCAAAGGATAGTTGCATTTCTAGCTGTAAAAACTTCAAATTATTACGTTTTATTTATTTTTATTACCACACTTTTCTTAAGTGTATGATTTTTCTCATTCTTAGGGTTCATGATTTTTAAAAGATTACTAAGAATATGTTAATTTGTAAATATAAAAATTATCTGTGGTGAGATAAACTTTATATTTGATAAATAAGGAAAAATAAATAGATGAAAATAGTCATTGCATGTATGTTGTGTAAATAATAGATCAGTGGGTATCTAGCATGCAACCTAATGTTTTCTTTAGGAAAAAAAGGATATAATTTATAGGATGTGTACATTAAAAGAAATTTTATCAGTGTATTATTTTTTTTAGAAAAATGTTTTGTCACTGATATTAAAAGATATGTATTGATTTTAATTTGTTTAAATTAACAGTTTTATTCCTCTTTCTTCCAAATCTTAAGACAGTTTCTTAGATTGATTTTTTTTTCTCCTTTAGCCTCCTTTTCAAAGTGAAAACAGGAGTAAAACCATACAAAAGGTAAATTATTCAATTTTTTTTTTATTAAAGTTGTTGTTAGTCCATTGTGTTATATGCTCTATCATCCTATTTTTTTTTTAATAATTCCAGATCTTGAATAAAAAGTTGTCATTTCCGAGTCATGTATCAAGAAATGCTATGGATATAATGGCGAAGGTAATGCATAAACCTTGTTCTTCTGTTAAAAGGAATTTTGTAAGAAATTTTTTATTTTATTTGCAGCTTTCTAATATTATCAAAGTTAAAATAATTATGTGTGTGGTTGACCACTGAATCATTTTTTTGTATAATGGTTTCTGCTGTAATTTTTTAAAAAACCTTAGACAAATATTGGCTTTTAACTTAGACTTTTATGAAGAATTGTGTCTTCATTAATATTTTATTTTTAGATTGATACATGGTTGAATTGCTTTCAAATGTAGGAAAGTTCCATGCAAGTAACAAGCAGGTTCTTTCAGAGTGAATTGCAATTTGTTCTGGTACTTTTTAGTAATAATAACAGATTTTTTTCTTATACAAATTTAAAAGTAACGTAAATGCAGAATGTAGTATTATAAATCCAGTCACAATATTGTGTGAGGTGACCTACATACACTCACTGTCAAACATCGACATCAATGATGCTTCCTTTATTATATTTTCATAGGCAGTGAAGGCATTGAATCTTCTAGAACAGGGATGGGCAATTTATTTTGGCTCCTAGACCACCTTGTGAGAGTGGTGGATACCAGAGGGTTATTCCTTTTTTTTAAGATGAATGCATCTTATATATTAAAATTCGTTGGTAAACAAATGTATCTATGTAGGGATTTATATATGAATATATTCTCTCGAACCACAAGATGAAGAAACTCACCGAAGGTACCAAAATTTTGGGAATGATCCGAGGAATCCGTTTTGACCATTTATATTCCGATATTCAAATTAGTTAAAAAGATATTAATTAAAAACCTTAAAACGCATTTATTATGCACGTGACTCTATCTGCAGAGAATCGGAAAGATCATTTATTTCCAGCGGAAAATTTGAAACTTCTTTTTTCTTTCAGAGGTTTTTTAAAATATTTAAAAATTAATATAATAAAATTATTTATATATATATATATATATATTTTATCAGTCATGTTTAAAACTATTTCAAAATAAATTCAGAAATTACCTTTTTTTTTAAATTTATGGAATGGTTCGCTATTTTTTTAAAATAAAAAACTTTCAGGCAGAATTTCTCTCTTTGTGTGAATAGCACATTCTTAACAATTTAAACTAATTACACTTGTCAGTGGTTTTCATTAACTATTTTTTTTTTTTAAAAAAAAGTGAAATTTTTGTAATAGTTAAATTAGGACATCAGTTTCTTTTTTTGAATACAAATTATAAGTTCCGCTTAAACTTTTTTTCGCGTTAATGAAAAAAAATATTTTACACTAAAGAAAGTTCATGCTTTTCTTTTTTTCCTCACGTGTAGAACAATATTATACGTAATCTGTACAAAGATTGATAAAATATCTTAAAAATTTTGGTTAAAAAAACAATAACTTTCTTTCAGTTTAATTATTTTACATTTTTTAAAAAATATTTTCGGAACTTTTTTTCAAAGGTTTTTAAAACACGATCTAGAGAATTAAGTGGCGTTATAGGCAATTAACTCCTTTTTTAAACTATTAGACGTAAAATCTCGAAATTGAGTAAGCAGATTCCATTCACTGAGTAGAGATCTGCCGTAAGATGGGTTTTGTGAATATCGTTTCCTAAGTGGCATTGCGGGGGCTTAAGGTGCGTTATAGATAATTATTTCCATTTTTAAACTATTAGACGTACGGTCTTAAAATTTGGTAAGCGAATTCCTTTCATGGTGTAGAGATCCGCTACAAAATAGTTTTGGGGAAAATTGATCCCCAAGGGTCACTGAGGGGGATTAAGGGGCGTAATAGATAAATATTTCCGCTTTTCAACTAATAGAACCACCTGCTTGAAAATTAGAAGGTATGTTCTGTTCATGGAATAAAATTCCTTTTACAAAGATTTTTGCGAAAACGGACCCCCAAAGGAGTGGGGTTGCGAGGGATTAAGGCGTGTTATAGAAAAATTCCTGTTATATATATATATACATGTATATATATATGTATATATATATGTATATATACATGTATATGTATATATATATATACATGTATATATATATATATATATATATATATACATGTATATATATATATATATATATATATATGTATATACATGTATATATATATATGTATATATATATGTATATACATGTATATATATATGTATATACATGTATATATATATGTATATACATGTATATATATATATATATACATGTATATGTATATACATATATATATATATGTATATACATGTATATATATATGTATATACATGTATATATATACGTATATACATGTATATATATATGTATATACATGTATATATATGTGGGAGACAACAAGGGGTCCAAGACGTTGGTCTTTCTTCTATTTTATTTTAACATTAAACAAAAATTAATTAAAAAGGTAGTTGTTTTTACAGATAAGTTTGACGATGATATTCAGAAGGTAACGCCTGCTCGCGCACCTCTCGCGTTCTCTTTTTTTCTCTCTAATTCTGCTCTAATGTCCAAGAGTTTTTGTTTCAGTTTCAATTCAATGCGCCTGCGCGCGAAGACTGCGTTGCTTTTGGCTGCATGCCATAACGGCCATTCTGACCGTACGCTGTCCGCAGCGGTACTTCCATGGAGACCAGAGGAGAATCTGAAAAACAAAAAAAAACGGAACAGACAAGGACTATACGACAAATATATAGAGATTAAACATATCATAATTTTGCTGAACTAGACATTTTCTCCATCATGTGAAGGCACCTCTT